>OMLP01030310.1:0-15572 GCA_900302685.1 Spondyliosoma cantharus
GGTAGGGGCAAGTAATGTAATCGACGTATGCCTGACCACCGTGTGACACCAGCCCACCGACTGTCACGCCAAGTCTACCTGGCATGGACACATACTGATATTTTACTTTGATCACTGTTTGACACACATTTAGAAGATGAAAGTCCAAATTTTGTGCCCTATTTTCGTCCTTTGTAGTTTTCTTTCATATACTGTTTTTCATCATGGTCTTATTGTTTTGAGCATGCTGTTCAGCTTACCTGCTGAGCCACTGTGTTTGTGCAAGTGCTTTGAATCTTTACGAGACACCTACACTGATCACAACCAAGGCATCTCTTCTGTGCAGCTATAACTCAACACAATACACAGCATGCACGCAAGCCTGCGTCTATGTGTGTGACTCACATCCTTTGCTTTGTAAATATTCCCTATAAGCACACGCATGTATATTTATGTTTGCAGTCTACAGTATATGTGTGTGTGTGTAGGTGCATGTGTCTGAGCACTGGCATGTCTATGCTTCTTTACATAACTGGTGAGCAGTGGGACCCCCCACAGTGAGAGGTGTTTCTGCTGACAGGAGCATATTCAAGGTAATAGAAGCAGTCTGTCGTCCCAGAGCAGAGCACTAAAGCAGAACTGAGTTCTGTCTCCTACTACACGCACCACTGAACCTCCAGATGACAAAATGCCTCACTGGCTGACCGAATCAAACACAATAAAGCCCAAAAACCAGAAAAAGAAGATTGAAGGAGAAAATGCTCAGATTTGTCATATTTTGTCGTCTAGGTAGGAAAGCACATAGTTTCAGTTAGGAAAGCTGTCAGTCAGTTGAGTGCCACTTACAATAAAAGGTTTGTATAAGAACCCCTCTACAAGCTCCAGTCATAGCAGAGGAAAATGGGTTACTCCTGTGTACTTAGATACAGAACATTATGTGCATGTCACTGAAGCAGGTAATGAAATCTGCCAAAGTAGCCTCGTAATGTGGAGAGCGACACATTGGGATGATGAAATAAATAAAGCAGTGGCTGAATAATGAGAGGGGGTGGAAAACAATAAATGACAGGCTGCATGAACAAACTATAAATTATTCCCATTTTAATTTACATATTTCCCTTGTATTTCATCACACTATACAAATAAAACAAGTCTGTGCAAAAGCAAATTAATTATTGATTGAATGAATTAGTGAATAATTCCTCAGGTTTGAAGTAAAAACTAGCATTAGCTTGGTGCATGTCGATCTCTGAAGAGACGTGCCGGCAGCCATAACTCACAACTCCAGAGAAGCAGACTGCTAGCCAACAGACATTATTGCTGATGTCTGGTGGAGACAGAGTGGGGCTGTGCAGGTAGGCATTGCCAGAGGGCCCCAGAGGAGCAGACTGGACCGATAAGTTGTGGCAGCAATATAGAGTTGAGAATTGAGAGTCTGTAGGAAATCTCACTGGCCACTGCGGTAACAAAAGGGTGATGAGGTCGTCTCCCGACTGGCTCAGAGATGGAACTCAGTCTCCATGAGAACAACCACTCCACAGTGAACCCAGTAACCTTCCTCTCAACTCTAAGCTTTCATGTTTTGATTATAAATGTGCACAGGTCACATTTCTGCATATAAGGGAATATGACTCAGAGTACTCCAAAAGGCTAAGTCAACTCAAGCATTGTAACTGGCGCACTGGGACTGAACAGCTCCAGCAACACAGTTGCAAGGCACAGACACATGCATGTGATCACAAAGCATAAGCTCAGTTAACGGAGCAGCCCAAAGTGTTCAGGGGGGAGGAACAAAAGAAGAAAAAAGAAAACAGGCTTTTGTAAATATCATGCAATCAAGGAGAATAATTCATTTGCAGACACAAATTATGTTGTTGTTGTTGTTGCTGCTTTGGTTCTATCTTTTGATGGTAACAAGAATCAGATGAATTCTAATGAATGTGAAGAACAAACACACCTACACACACACACACACACAGACACACATGCACATCTTGCTTACATCACTTTTTGTAATTATATAGACTTCCTTCCTCACTTCTTAGGGCCTTAACATAACTTTAATTATAATAACTACTTGCCTAACTTAACCACTGACCCACAAATCAACATTTTCCAAATTGGGTTAGGTGACCAGTTAACTGGTCTTCCGTCCCCAAAAAAATGGACTAAGTCAGAACACACACACACACACACACACACACACACACACACACGCGCGCACACACACCTTGACCTGGAGGGAGTCTGGCTTTGCTCTGCTCAGCTGCCCTGGATATGCTGCTATTCAAAGCCACAGGAGCCTTACAGGCAGACTGAGACTTTCACTCCCTCATGCAAACTTGACAGTGTTGAGTAACAGGATTTAAGAGAGAGAGGGGAAACAGCAGAGCCAACTTCAAAGCAAAGCAGAAAAGGTTTGATTTTAAATATTAATAATAAGTTTATTCTATCCATTTGTACTGACCTTGTATAAGCGCCTGGCCTTTCTGGAAAGGTCCACTGTACACCACCTGGTAGTGTTTGACCTGGAAGCCAGGTACACAGCCCTCATGGCCTCCATCCTCTTGGCAACCCACACGGGCAACCTGCAACACGCAGAACAAAAGGACAGGTCAGGATAATAAACATACACACGGTTTCTGTGGAGATAAACCTGACAGGCACAGGCAGCAGGGCAGAATAATTAAATAAATATGTTTCCCATTCCCAGACCTAATCCTTGTTAATCCTGAATAAACAACATAAGGTTGGAGCAGATACATAAATATGCAGTGACAAAGAAAATCAATTTTTAAGTGGCAAAAAGTTTCTCCTCTTTTAAAAGAGAACGCCACCATTAACCATTGCTCTTTTACAACACTGTCAGACTCACTTTAAACATTTTTTTATAACAAACGGCACATTTGAGCCAGAGATGTTTGTGAAGTTCGGTGTGAAATGCTCGCAGCTAATGTAGCCTCAAGCAGCTCGCGTCGAGCAAAGATAAGAAGTGGATTAAATCATTAATTAATAAATAAATTAATTAATTAATTAGAAACTTCTCTCTCCAGTACCAACTGATACTGCCTCAAGTGACATCACATAAAAGACATTTATCAGATTTTGAATTTCCTATCTCGGAGCGATAAAAGCTTTATACAACCTTACAGAGCATTTTAAAAAGATATGCAGTAGTACTGACCAAGACCTGTAAGCAGACTCAGTTAAGTATCTCAGTTAGTTTTTCCTTATTTCAGGCTTAAGGTGGTGATAGTATGGGATACTTGTACCCACCAGAAAAGTTTTTTCAATTCCAAAAAACTATCTATACAAAAACTCCAAAGTTGGTTTCAGAAGTCTGACTGTGTGCTCATAAAAAATATTTTATTTATTATTTTCTACAATAAATTAATATGGTTATACCTACTTCAACCACTCGTATTATACTTTGTTCTGGGATAAACAATTAGACATGTCTAATTAAAATCATACAAAGAAAGACATGTTCCAGAGTCAAAGGCAAGACTGAGACTTTGGTGATTCGAGGTAGATCAGGCTTACATGATGTTAAATGAACTCCCTTTATTATAGGTTTGACAAGTATTCAATCGCTTCTCTTTTTTCTTTCCTCCTAACAGTGTCAGGGAAGGTCAAAACGTAATACGGGTGTGTTTTTTTGAAGAATTCAAATTGAAACAGTTCTGTAACTCAACAAAATTGCCTTTCTTGACTTTTCATTGACCCAGCTTCTTTACAAATCACATTTATTCAATGAAAGTTTAAAATCGTGAACTTAAGAAAAACACGCTTCTTTAAAAGGGTGGGTGTTCCCATAGAAACAGACTTCTAACATAGGGGCCGCACATACTCTTAGTAGGAGCAGATTCGCTGCCGAGCAGAATACAAATTCTTTGCGATAAGTCGCTGTGTGATGCATTCATTTATAGATACGTGCCTCATGCTGTTATTTCAAATTGTTCTTTTTTTATTCACAATTTCCCATTGTTTTATTTTCAACAGTGACCCATTTACAAATGCAGCTCAGTTTCTTTTTTTTAAAACTCTAGTCACCCATTCAAGCTCAGGAGAATTATTACAAAACTTTATCACACACATTATCAATGGGCAGGCTCACTAATGGTCAACCTGGCAAAGAGAGCCAGGATGACTGCTTGCACCGCTATAAATACTGGGACAGAACCCATGTTAAAAAAAAACATTTAACATTTAACATTGGCCATGAGAGCACATGATGGTGAAGTTACTATGACTAGCGCAGACAGCCGCAAAGCCACAGAGCTTAAGTTAAACACCAATTTGCTCACTCTCTGCCCAGCCACCAAACATTTTTTTTTTTAAATGTGTTCATGCAAAAGTTGAACCAGGCTCATCTGTTTTGCTAGATTTTTTTAGTTGCAGTCGGTGTCACACACAGCAAAGCAGAGAAACAAATGTGAAAGACAATTTACAGTTTTCTATCCAGTAAGCCCTGCGTGTCATTAAAACACCTTCTTTGCATTAAGCAAAGAGGAAGTGGCCTCTTCTGGAATGATGAGTGCTGAGATGAGTGGCTTGCCTTAACACAAGCCTTATCCTTATGATTGCCAGCTGATACTGGCTGAAGTAGCATAAGTGAGCATTCTCCAGCCTCAATCAAGATATCAATGCAGAGGGGTCAAGTAACAAGCAACCTCACTCTCTTTATGTATTGGCAATAGCTACTATTTGGCATTATTATACAATTTAAAGAACTTCTTTGGAAGCAGAAATGCTCTAGTTGCAAAAGTTGACATGCTGCAGCTCTGAAACAGCAAAGCTTGACAATTTTAAGCGCACCCAACAAACCCAAATCATTTTCAGGAAACACGCCCATCTCTACAGTATGCAGGTCAGCTCAGCTTTTTGTGCTAAGAATCTATTGGTGAAACACTGTCAGGAGGTAAAGGGTCCCACTGATCAATAATAGATCCACAAACTTTGCAAAAATAACTTTTGTTCCATATATGACTGAAATCATTCTGCCACAATGGACTGGGGAGATGATAGATCGTGGGACTAACTGAGCAAAGCCATATTCCTGCCACCTTAATGCCCTCTTGTCTAGTACTCTGTCTCAAAATGATCTAATGATTGTTTAAAATGTCATTGTATGGAATTGTTTGTAAATTTGAGAAAACATGAAAATGAATTTTGCTTTTGCAAATAGTCAATGACGACCTGGGAAATCGCTTTATTATCCTGCCACAGTAGGTGCTGTAATTAGATACACCATACAGTTTGGGATACGTGATATGCATCAGCTAAACTGAGCCATCTGTCAGCAGTGTCAACCACCTGCTCATCCTCATATCTCTTGACCCCTCCTGTAGGAACTTCCCCAGAGATATCAACAGTGCTTTGACAAGGTGACTAATAATTGGATGCTGTCTGTCACAGAGTTATGAAAGGTATATGCACAATGCTCACATCTCCCCCTAATCTCATTGATACAAGTGAAGTGGTGTTGAGGCATTATTCACTGAAAAAATGACAGTTAGATGGCACTAAGTATCACTTCCATCCAGACAAGAGGAAATAACATTTCAGGGGATATTACCAAGATCAATATTGGACTCATCAATTACACACAGTAGTGAATGTTTCTCAACTTGAAGCAGTGTGAAAATTACTCAAAACTGTCGTCTTTGTCAATGGGCTCTTTCAGTGTGAGATAAAGGAAGCTATGTTGAAGGGAAACTTTGCTAAGGCTCATTTATGTAGCTTGTCTACCATTACATGGTAATTGTAATTGTGTCATTATCACTCATATTTAAAAACAAGTTAGCAGGTAAATAACAATGAGTTATGGCTTCTCCTAGAGCTGTGCAATATCACGATATACATCGTAGTGCGATATAAAAATGTCTACCGTAGGACATAACCCTCTGTTGTTTATAACGTAATTTTAACATGTAGGCTACTTGTTTAGCACTGTTGCTACACTAATGCTAACGTACACTATGTGACACTTGTGATTTAATACGCCGTGTAAAGCACAACTCAACGTCGGAATGACCGTTGGATATCCAAATTTTGAGTTTAAAACATGCATGAAGGCGAGTGTAACTGCAGCAATGCTACTGCTTTGTGGTAGCATTTTTACGTCATCCGCAAGGACTTGTTTATGGCACTGGTCGCTCGGGAGTAAACAGAGGCAAAGCAGCATGGCGGAGACGGAGGAGAGCGCGATGGAAGATGAAAATAACATTACTAGTAACGTTACATCAGACGCGGATACAGAAGCAGAACCCCAAGGGATATATA
Organism: Spondyliosoma cantharus; assembly: GCA_900302685.1. Taxonomy (NCBI): domain Eukaryota; kingdom Metazoa; phylum Chordata; class Actinopteri; order Spariformes; family Sparidae; genus Spondyliosoma; species Spondyliosoma cantharus. Next base: position 6,265 of record OMLP01030310.1, read on the forward strand.
TCGTTGTCGGGATATAAAATTAGCTATATCAAGATATAAAATTGTGTCCATATCGCACAGCACTAGCTTCTCCACTTCCATTTATTAGGAATTAATGGAACTTTAAACATTTTTCAGAGCTAATGAAAAAAATCAGACAATGTGAAATATTTCATTGAGTTTGGAATGACAGTTATATGAGAGACCACGCAAGTTACAAGACTTTGACACCGCAGCATCAACGCTGTCTATTGAGATCTGTCTGTGTGATGAACAAGCCTTGGCAGACGATCAGCGATGGAGGTCATTACATGTAATGTCCCTGCAAAGTAATCACTGCACCCATGGGACTTAATGCTTTTCCCGCAGGTGTCAAAATGGTAATTCAATTCTATCACAAGGCTCCCTGACAAGGTGGGATACAATGCTTGTTGGACCATAAACTCAATCAAGCGGACTAAAGGCCTAGAGGCCTGTCGACATAGACAGAGTTCATGGGACACACACGCAAATACAGAAAGAGACATTACCATATGCCCACACACAAAATAGATACCTTAAAACACACCACACACATGCCTCAGCGGGAGTTAACAACATGAACACCCATTTTAATGGCCATTAAGGGGGAAATATTCCAATTTAGCCCCAGTTACTCACAGTAGGACAGCAAAAGCATTAAGGCAACCAAATGCTAATGGCAATGTTGTTAGCAAAGGGGACCATTACTGTGGGCAATATTCTCTATCAGGAAGCCATTTAAGAATGTACTGGAAATGTGAAGGTTATATCATTCAAAGCTAGCAGAATGAATAGAAGCACTTTATCAATAATGCCCATCTTTAAGTACTCTGAGATAACATTTTAATTAATACTTCCAGTGTGAAAGGGGTTTTAAAAAAGATGGAGAGACACATTGTGTGGAGAAGGAGATCCACATCAGGCTTTCTTAAAGTGTCCTTTTGCATTTTTCTGTGCACATGCTTTGCTTAATGTCTGGACTGTATGCATCACACACGAAAGGATTGGATTCATATATGTGTTTGTGCTTGTCGGCTTTTTTATACATGGTGGGATTAAAGTTATCAGCACAGGGATTAGCATCTGATGAATACAAACATCCACATATGTTTCCAAGTAAACAAAATATGGGCATATGGGTACCCTCAAGGCCTGATTCAGAGTATGACTGTTAAGATTATCTGTGATGAACATGTGAATAAATGTCTTGTTTTGGATTAGCCAGTAGCAAGATGGCGACAACGGTGCCATGATACTGAACTTTACACTGGCTCTAAGAAACCTATGGTTGATATACTGGGGACCACGTTCATGATTATACAGTCCATGGTAAAACAGAGGGGTGCAGGTAAAAAGACCTGATATGTTCATAACTTCAAGCGGACGCTTTATTTTCAATGTCACATTGTCTTCAGAATGTCTTTTGATACAATGTTATCAAAAAAAAAATGCTAAAGCCACTGAAATTTTTAACAGTTTACGAGATTTATACATCACTTTTTTTCAAAAAAACATGTTGATCCAAACAAATTAGTTTGTATGTAGAGATTATTACAAAGAGTTAATACTGAGTATTTACACACACAAACTGACTGCCAGATGTAACTGTTGTGTAATTTACTGAACCAACTGGCAAAGCCATTGTTAGCATGCTAATAAGTGAACTTTTTTGACTGGTTAGTACAATGAGAAAATAAATACATTGTAGTCAACATATCTTACATGACACTTGATTAAAAGGCTATTTACTATCATTAGAATATTTGAAATCACATTTGGAAATCTTAAAAAGAAATTGTGCTTATGCCAACATTAGACTTAATGACTTAAAAAACATTGGTCCCACTACATCTCCACTTTAAGGCCTATTTATAACCCTAAAATACATTCTATCATCATAAGCAGATACAAAAATGTTATAAATGTAAAAAGATAAAAAGATCATTTGTGTTCAAAAAATTGTGTAACTTTTAATGCTTCAATGTCCTTCTGGTTATATAGCAGAAAGCTTTAATTGGACAGCACTACATAGATTTAATCATTACAAAAGTCTTGACAAGCAGACATTTCTTAACTCTTGGTGGTGTTAACCATGTGAGTGGAGACCACAAATCATGTCTTCTTAGATTTTAAAATATCTTTTCTCCTGAGAGGAGACAGTAATTGATTTCTGTGTTTCAGCTTCAGTATCTTGCCTGTTTGATGTCTCTGAGAAGGCATCATTGTTTCTGCAGTGATTGGCTCAGTGTGACTTTGCCAGAGCAGAGTGTTACAAAGAAGGATTACTCTGGTCCAGGCTGGGGGAAACAAGGAGCCTTGGTTGCGCAAAATAATTTCTATCCAGCAGGAACAATTATCATGCTCAAGCAATCCTGGAAAATTGCATATTGTGTACCAGCTTAATGAGATGATCAAGACTGAGCCAAAGAGAAAAATAAATCTGTAAGCATTTAGCAGCATGCCTGGACAATCTGAGAGGCAGAGCAGTGGGGCGAACTTCAAATAGACCAGTGAACCAGAACTGTCAGAGAGCAGGAACACTTGAATCTGGACCATTTGGATCTAGAACTGACATAAATAAGCCCAAAGAAGTCTGTCTGTCATCTTACTTCCATCTCAATGTATTAATAATGACCATGATTTCCTTGATATAATACAAATATAATTCTGCCCAATAAATTAAAAAAGGAACACATACAGTACGTAATAACTGTCACCATCATTTCCAAAATAATTTATGTTGAACCAAGCAGCTACATGTTTTAACCATTTATCCATTTAATTAGCTATGCACTATTTATCCATTAGTCCACTAGCCTATATAGCGCTATATAGAGGTTTAGCCATGTATTTGAGAACTTTCATCCATTACTTTAAGCCAACTGTTTCAACGTCTGCTCATTTCATAGTTAGTTTCCACACCTGACTCAACATATCAATGTATTTTTCATATTATTTAAGTGTAAACTCTGTTTTATCAAATGAGTTGAGTTAATCCATCATTTTTCTACACATTGCCTGACAGGTGCCCCTGGATGGGAATTACTGACTAGATCCCTATAGCTGGAAATATTACATTCAAATATAGAGGGGAAAGGAAATAAAGACATGAGAAATGGAAGGAGACATGAAGGAGGGAGAAAAAGACATGGGTTCTGGATTGGGTTCATATAGATTGCTTAGCATGGGGGCGACATAAATACAGCTGTCTATTGAAAATCACTTGGGGAGCAGGTCTTTAGGTTTATGTTAGCTCTCTATGTGCAGCCAAGGAATGCTCAATCAGGAGAAAAGATCCATACACCTTTACCTCCAGCATTTAGATCATGTCGCCCCACTGTAAGGTCCATTCCCAGCAACAGAGTTAAAAGTTAAACAAAGAAACTTAAAAAAGAGCCCTGAGTTACACAATGATTTGGGATAAAAGGTAAACTACCATCATCACAAGGTCAGCGCTCTTCAATGTAGTAAAAGGTCAACGAATTAACAGCAAGCTGTACAGGAATGTGTAGACAGCAGTATCAATTAGAATGAGAGCAGCCGATGACTAGAGGACATGTTTGAGTGCCTTCAGGTCGCTGTTGTTGTATGATGTCCATCAACTCATATTCACGTGGGAGGAGCAATAATGGGTCATCTCATCGCTTGAGAGTTTGACATCTGACTCAGTTCAAGTGTGAAGGAGCGGTCAGGTGATTAAAGCGATGACTTGGCAGAGCGCACAGTAAATGTCACCTCTGGTGGAAATCAATACCGCCTCAAGAATCCACCACGCATCTGATAGATGGAGAAGGAGAGAGGGCCACTATACCTGATATTTGCTGAAGAGGGCGAGAGGGAGATATGTCGAGAGAGGCTGTGGTGGCTGTTAGAAGTGATGGGTGAGTATATGGGCACGGAGGATGTGTATGTGTGAATAAACTCGATCAGACGGTGGGAGAAAGAAGAAAGGCATATTAAGAAAGGCAGAGCTGTCAGAGTCTATGTCTTTCATGCATTCTAATGTCTTTATTATTTAGATTTATTTCAGGGAGTTTTTTTACTGAGCTGTGCAAAGCAAAGAGATGCCTGAAGACTTTCACCCAAAGATTGGACAGTCCATTTATTTGAATTCATTTTGTCAATACAGATGGTTTGTGTCTGTTTAGCTTGCAGCTGTCAGCTCTCTTTTGCATTTACCAATACAATGTTATTAAGAAAAGAAAATTGTAAGGTACAGTTGAGGAAATGCCAATTTGCAACAAACTGTTTACAACCACTGTGACCTTGATATCTACTTTAGTGATTCCAGGTGATGTAAATCAACTCTGCTGTACTGGTATATGCTGCACTCGCGTGTGTTTCTCTGTGCATGTTTCTCAATATGGTTTCTTTGAGTGTGTACATGACTGTGTGTGTGTGTGTGTGTGCCCGCGCGCGCCTACAAGTCTACATGTATGGATTTGCCAATGATCCAGCAAGCCAGCCAGCATGCATTTCAGTTTGCGTCTGTGTCTCTGCATGCATGCTGGATGGTTTGCCAACAACCCAGTCGGTCAGCCAGACAGCCTGCCAGTAGCCTGACATTTCACCCAGCCACCGTCTCTCCTTCCCCACTCTACATTTCCCTTTTCCCTTCAATCTTGTGTTGCCTCTGTCTCCATCAAGGTAAATGTCAGTGCACACACCTTGGTACAGGTCTGGCTGACCAATCCAGGCCTGGCTACATATGCAGCCCGAGATGAAGCCAGAAAACCAGAGGGGAGAGAGAGAGGGAGAGAGAATCAATCAGGCTGGGCCTCAGACACCTGCAGCTGGCAGGTTAGCCAGGCATGGAGCACCTGAGTCATGAAACCATCTGGTTCCCGGCCCGGGTTGCCGAACCCTGGCCACACCTGCTGGGCCTGTAAAACAACACTGGAGCAGTAAACACACAGCCACGCCATCGAGGAGGACCAACCAGGCAATGAGGGAGGGGAGAGAAAAGGCACCTTTGCTGCTGGTGGGTGGTTGTTGTCATGGTGTGAATGCAACACTGAGAGAGTAATAAAGGAGGAATCAAAGGGAACAAGGTAAAGGCAGAGGCAGAGAAACTGTGAGATAAACACAAAGACAATAAAAGAATACTGTGCTGTAAGAACTGTGAAAAGTTTGATTCAGTGCTAAGCCATTGCTAGACTTGGGTCATTCTAAGTACAGTAAGCCAGAGCATATGCAAAAGGATTTCTAGTAAAAAACTCAAGTATTTACCAAACGTTGCATGACATCTCTTCAACAACCCACTTATCTCACTCAAAGCAAAGCACTGAGCAGAAGATATATTTATTCTTTTATTCCACTGAGGACAGGAAGAGAGAAATTAGCTACTGTCCCAACTCAGCTTGATGAACGAGCTCTCATCACAGCCCTGTGCTGCCGCCCGTTTGAGTTGTCTGTTTTATAATGTGACATTTTTTTCATTTCATATATTTAGATTTTTGAGTTGTTTAGCTCTGAGAAGGATACTGTTTGTTCAACACATCCTCTCACCTAAACGACTCATCAACAACTGAAATTGTAAACTACTGCATCAACACTATCATCCTCCCTATCCTCACCTACTTGGCTGTCCTAATAATTACTAAAGCCACTACAGGCCGGCCACTTTACAAAAAAGATGAATTTGGGTTGTATTAAGCTGCTTTCACAGTCAACCTATATGGTTGGTTTCTGATGAGGATGGGCCGGTTTTGTACCTGTTGGTCAAAGAGAAATACAATAAAATACATGCCAGTTATATGTTCTGAGTAAGCTATTAGCGTGCTCTGTTGTCATTTACATTGCTCTACTCCTCCTGTAAGTACATCTATAAGCACCTATGCATAAATAACTGCATAGTGTGCTCAGGAGGTGCTTACATAAAGAACATTTTAGATTTGTCAACTGTAAAAATGCTGTTAATTTCATCAATACCTCTGGGACTTAAACAGAAACGGGTGTAGAACAAGATCTTCCACAACGAGTTCACCAATAGATAGGTTGCAAAAAAATGTGCATGAGTGAAATCAATCATGTATTTACCAAACTTTCTATTCATATATCCCTGACTTAAGAGTTGAGTTGAGCACACACCCCTCCCTTGCACATCCAAAACTCTGCTGCCATTTCAAGAGCGGAGGACGACAGTGAATTGGCCTGGTGTCTCATTCAAAGCACCTGATGAGCTTCATGGCACTGGCTATCACATAATCAGGACATTGCTCGCACCACTATAAAACCGATTTGACTTTGAAACTTTCGGTTACATTTTATACAAGCAGACAGGTTGCCATTGCCATGCAGTCCCACATCCTTTAAAGGGGGGAAGTAGAGCTGTGTGGTAAGAGAGCTGGCGTAACCCTGACAGTATCATGTCCTCACCGTCAGTCTGCTCAAATCCCTTTTCTAGTTGGCACGCTTGTCAATACCTCCACCTCGCACACCTCTCACTTCACCGCACTGGAACGAGGAGAGAGGTGTGAAGTGAGGGATTGAAAAACAACACAAGCGTCAGCTGCAGGCACCAGCTGCTATCCAGCAGAATTCATTTGAATGCACTTTATTTCGTGCCTGTTGGGATTTAGCACGTCAATCCGAGCACGTTCAGCTTCATCTCGATGGCATGTTCATTCACCTTGAAAGGTGTGTTTTGTCTAATCACTTCAGTAAGTAAACTTGAAAAAGAGCGCTTTTAAAAATATACTAGCTACTTTCTCCTGTTTGAGTCTGTTGTGTCTAAACAACAGCCACAGCAAAGTCTTGCCAATGAATCTGCTGCCCATGGCAGTGACAGATGGAAACCCAATGCAATGCACAGCCTGCTGAAGCTAAAATGACGCCACATTGACAGAGAGGTTACACCTTTTCAGGTGTTCAGTAAGAGCAAAATCAAGAATGGTGATAGCATCACACTTTGCTCTCAAAGACTGCAAATTGCAATACAATTCAAGTTTGAATGTCTCTAATCAGGAGTTTGCTCCTAAAACACAAGCCTATCGGAGGCTGGCATCAGTCAATGATGCAGGAGAAGAGATAAAGAATGGGAAAGCGTTTGGACGTAGATTCACGAAGCCTGCGTTATCACTCAGCCCATGTCTAAAGCTATTGTTCGGCTGCTGGTGGGTTGCACACACCAATTGGACGGGGTGGTCGTTAGAAATAAAGGATTGAGGTCTGTGTTTGTTTCTCCCTGCGGTTTATCTGTCGTTATCAGCTTACCTTTCTCCTTTCTAGCTGACCTCCATTCATCAAAAGTAACAGGTTGCTGCTGATACTCTCTTCAAGCACTCCTCCCTCCACCTTGAGCTGACCTGCCCCAAAAGCTCCACCGTTTCTCCTTACTTCTAAAGCAAAGTATCCCTTTCTTAATATCCTTCCATACTCTTTGTGCTGAAACACACTTTGATGCTTTCAACTCCTTTCTGATTCCTCTTGTTTACTTGCTTGTTTTCTGATATTCGTCATCTTCCTTCCATAACTAAACTCTGATAGAATTCTTTTACATAACTTGCGTTTGTTTATAATTCATTTAGACAGCTTACTAATCATGCATATCTTGAGCCCAGGGAAGTTAATCAGCACCTCAATTAAAACTTGTCTTGATTACAATCCACTGGAAGACACTGAGACAATCAGCACACCATCCACCTTTGAACTATATTTGAAAGACAATGGGCCTCAGGGAAAAACCTTTTTCTGTTCGTATCCGACACTTCTCACACTTCTTTCTGTGCGGCAAATACTGATGACTGATGTCATGTTCACCTGTGTGGGAGTTGAAGCTCTTCAATAGTGTTAACTTGACCCGTGTACGTTCGCTTGAGAAGGAAAAAACTTCGACAGGACTCCGATGTAAAAGGATAAAACAAAATGTATTTATTCCAAGGTTTTGCAGCATCTTATTACAGGAGTGAACAATTTTAGCTTTTAAATTAAGCTTTCCTAATCGGCAAAAAGTACTACGATAAGAAAACTGTGTAGCTCGGTCCTCAAACACCTCTGTGTGCTAAAGAGACCTACTCTCTTAAAGTGACAATAACATAAGATGACCCTCCTAACGGAAACTGTAAAATACTGTTTTCCGAGACAAAACATAATTTAGCTGCAGTTTTGCATATTTATAATTAACGTAATATTCAATTAAATCAATTATTTATTTCCATTCATGTGAACTTGAAAGAAAAAATACAAACTGCACTTATTTAACCGAAACAGATAAAACACAATTTGGCTCCCACAGCCTGTATCACCATCTGTACATGACTTGTTCACCGAGTCTTTTCAACTCATGAATTTTGTTCATATCGAGATATCGTTATTTGTACATGCATCTTTGCATGGATGGTCGTTCATGAGCAGCCCAGTTGGCAAAATGTTGGCAGTTAATGTTTCATCAAACCAGTGATACATGCATTCTGTTTGTGCAGAACAAAGCAGGTAGTTTAAAGGTTCAATTTGTAAGACTTTTGAGTGTCATTCCCAACTCGTCAAATATTAACCATCCCAAAGTGTCAGTGTTTGATAAGCTGAGAATGCTTAAAAACTGGACTTTTAAGCCAAAACATGAAACCTAAACCCTAGGGCTGGGCGATAAATCGGCAAAAGCGATTAATTCGAGTTTGTGGTTTCGGACAATTTAAAAAAAATAAAATTGATTTTCTCTTTAACTTGCTCCGCCGCTCCTCATGGGCTCCCATAGTTCATAGTTGGCTCCGCCCCCCGCATTGACTTTCCACAGAGAAACAAACACAACATGCAGCGAGCAAAGAGTTCCTTCCTATAAAGGCACTGTCTCGTCAGTAGTGTGTGGCGTCGGACCTCGAACAAACCACGGTGCAATGCAAAGTTTGTTTAAAGACTGTTGCAATTAAAGGCAGCGGACCGACACATTTATTTCAGCCTCTCAAACAGACGCATGCATCACAGCGGGACACTTGTTGTTCACTACAAGATGCACAAGACCACAGCAGCCCACAAACACCCGCTAAAAAGCAGCCAACATTAGCGGAATCATTTAATCATTGTATCCCGTATGAGGACAGTTTTTTACGGATGCAGTCACGCTGCATATCACTAAAGATATGGTGCCCGTATGTACAGTGGAGCCGGAGGTTCATCCACATGCTGAAATCCCAGGTTTGTGCTACGAGGCCGCAACGGGGCATGATGTCTCAAGCCAGAGGAAGCAGACAGGCTGGTGTCCCTGGCCAAACGTGTTAAAAAGACAGCAAGCACACACCTGATGTCCTGTACATCTACCAACATCATGTCATGTTTACTATGCAATGCATGCAGATGTTTAATTTAGTTTA
>OMLP01030311.1:7424-23714 GCA_900302685.1 Spondyliosoma cantharus
GGTGGCTTTCGTCAAACCGAATGTGTCATAGTGTCAAGTTCATTTCAGTGAATTAACAAACAGATACAATACATGACACCAGAAGATTACAGGACATTAGAATCTCACTGATCACCTGGGAGGAAAGCTTGTGCAATTGCAAATTTTTACCGTATTTTGACCCTAAATCTGTATTTGTCTTTCTCCCCTGACACCTTCTCTTTCAGGTACTAGTGTCATTGCTAGTTTTGACAATTTCAGACAGAGCGCAAATAACACAATTAATCTATTAATGCACCCCAAAATATTTGAAAGTAATAGTTGTCACGACTTGTCATTAGCTGTACCTTGATATCAACAATGATTGATGTTGCACACTGACACAACACACCTGCACATCCACAGGTGGCCGTTTACTGCCCTCCAAGAAGTAGGAGAGAATACAGCAGGAATGTATAGGATATTTCCTTTTTTTGTTTTTAGTGGCAACAATAGGAACAAGGACATACAGTGAAATTCTTACAGTAACAGATTACTTATTTGAAAACATAACTACATAATGGATGACTTGAATTGCAAAACTAATGTGTTAAGTTACTTGTTACTACAAAAACTTAATCTGAGCTTTCGAATGTGTGATAATATTCTCATCAACTTCAATCACATGATAGAGTTTTAATTTAAATAATGTGGAAAGAGAAGACAAGCTTTGTGTCCTTATAGTAGTAAAAAACAACTTCAAGTTTAAGCTTCCTTTGTGTACACACTCTTCCTGGGTGTTAACTGATGTCCAGTACCATCATAAGTGACATAGCTCTACTGGGTTGAGTAAATCAGTTATGATACCCTTCAATCTCACAGTCAGACCTCACCCAGGGACACATCAGTACACTGAGGTCAGTCCAGTCTGATCAACCCTCAAAACCAGCGGAGCATGCTCCACTTTGCCACCGGATTTCTCTCAGAAAACCTGGCTTGTGGTCAAAACATGTACAGATACTGCAAGGCTTAGTTGTTCACAAAATAAACGCCTTCTACAGATTGTCACAGGCAGCTGCTCCCCATCTTAGTGTTCTGTAAGTTTGAAGCAGTCACATTGTTACATTTTCGTGTGTGTGTGTGTGCATGTGTGTATGTGGCACAGTCAATGTTCTAAATGTCACCATAGCTCAATTTCAATAGACTGGTAAGCTATCGATTGGCAGTAATTTATGGTTTGATGTGGCAAGATGAGCCGTCTAAGACAAGCTGTCCACTTCCCTTTTAAGAGCTCTATTAGAACTCACACTAAAGACGGTTCGCATGTGTGTCACTGAGAGCTAATTTACTCCTACCACAGGCCATTTAGACCCTTACTGAAACACACACACACACAACCACACACACACAGCGATGGAATGACACTTAATGCACACACATCTTTCCCATCTCTCCACCAGTCCATCACTCGCAATATTTCTCTCTCCATTCTTATATATCTCCTCTCAGCATATCAGGCAGTCTCCGGTTGATTTATTTATGATACGTTTTGAAGCAGCGGCTCAAGTCGCTATGGGTATGTTTCAAAAGGACATTTAATTTAACATCTAAAGTGAAAGAAGGAAATTAAATTGACCCTCTGTTAAATGAAATGGGACTTTTGTCCAGTCTAGACATATAGAAGAATATGAGAGAAATGAGCTAAAGACATGTTTCCACTGGAAACAAAAAGTCAAGATCACAGAATCATTTTATTAATGATTACAACCACAACATTAAAATGCTTTTGAGTATGTTGAGTAGGTTTGGTACATTGTTTCTATGAGCTCACATTTTAAATATATTTAACAAACATAACACAGAGTTGTTAAAAGTAAAGGAGCATGAATGTTGTTAATTACATTGAGGTGACATTCAGTCTCTCATTTTCCCTTTAGCTCCAACAGGACTGTCTCCACCTCGGTTACATCCAGTAAATGAAACCACCATTCAGATAGACTGGGACCACCCAGCACAGCTCAATGGACCACATCCAATATACCAGGTCTGTAAGAATATCAGTTTAACATGCAACATATGACGGTTTGATTTGTTTGTTTCAGCAGGTCAAAGTATTTTGACCTTGGCGTTCATCTGACTCTTCTAGCGCAACCATGGCGTTGTGGTTTTGAGTGAAAGTCCTCAAGAACTGTTGGGTGGATTACCATGAAATTTGCTGTACGCATACAGCCCCCAACAGACCGTAAATTGTGATTCCTCTGTTGATTCTTTGACTTTTTGTCCAGCGCCATCATGAGGTCGAAATTCCGATTTGTCTCAATAATCAACTCAATACTTGATGAAACATGTTTATTTGTTTGGTGACCGGATTGTTGGCAGGATTACACAAAAACTAATAAATGGTTTTCAACAAAACTTAAATGGGGTCTCAAATGGGTCTCAGCTTAGAATAGACCCCATTCATTTTTGGAATCCAGGAATCTTTTTCGTACTTTCTTTAACATTGTGAGATTTATAGATATCTTCATTTTTGTGGATCTTGAATAAAGAATAATTCATTGATCTTGATGAAAGAAATCAGACCTATTTGGGTTGCTGGTATCTGAGTATGACTGAGTATAAGGGCACTATTGGGCCTCGGCGCAGATATGTGCCATACTGAGTGCTGTTCTAGTAATTAATATTATATTTTTGTTGCATATTAACCCTTTTTTTCCAGGTGGAGAGGACAGATGTTTCTTTGTCAGACCCACAGGCACCTGTTGTCAGAGGAACCAGATTCTCTGGAAACAGCTACTACCAGTTTCCCAGTGATTCTCTTCCTGTCAACACAGACTTCACAGGTAAGAATGTCTAGGTACATGCAGATGTGTGTGTGTGTGTGTGTGTGTGTGTGTGTGTGTGTGTGTGTGTGTGTGTGTGTGTGTGTGTGTGTGTTTCAGAAAACCAACAGCATGTGTCTGTATTGCTATATACTGCATGTACACGCACACATGCCTGAGTTTGGTGGTGTTGTTCAGTCTTCAAGTGACATTCTTTCAGAATGACTTCCCCAGTCATCTTAAAGGACAATTATCTTTCTGTTTACCAGCATCATTAGAGGGTTGAGCTGCACAGCCAAACATGTTCTGCTTCATCTGAGAACATCACCCAGTCTGACGCTCATAATTAATGACTGCTGATACTAATCAGTGGGATTTGAGCGGGCAAAGCTCTTCGATGCCACTTGAGATTACTTCACTGTCCTGCACAAACCTTGTATCACCATGTTATGTCTTCCTGTGTGGACATAATGTTTAGATTTAAGCCGGAGATAAGAACTTGTACAAACCATGTTATAAAACTGTATAAGGAAATGTCAAAAAATATTTTCATTCTCTAGTTTCAAGTAGTTTTCTATAACTGATGACAAATTCCTGACTTGCAGATCAAAGTTTTCATCTGTAATCCTTATGTGACTGTGATCAACAATAATTGAGTCAACAAAGCTCTCTGTGTTGGTCACATAATCTTGTTGCTTAAAATACCTAAATGTGTTTGCCTCCTTACAAATTGGGGCTCTATGTACTGAAATGTGAGGAGCTTACAGCCCAAACAGTATGTGAGTGTTCATGTACTGAAGAGAGAGACGAGAGAGAGAGGTGACCTTTTATTGGCTTTTGAGATCAGAATGTAGGAAAAAAGAGAGTTGAGAATCAAAAGGAGGAAAAGAAACAGGTTGAAATAAAAATGGAGTGACCTTTATTTCATTTGTTTTTTTAAACTTAACTACAACCAGTCAGCTTTATTAATGAATGAACAGTTCTTTATGCATACAAATGCATCCTTTCAGTGACTGGTCATTAAAAAAAATAATATTTGAAGGTCACATAGAGATTGAGAGAGAATGAAAGTAGTGTATATAGAGAGGTAAGCTGCCCTAAAAGAGAAAAAATAATCAGTTCAAACCTAGAATGATCAGTTATTAGAGTAAGAATATATTCGATTTTGTGGGAGGTAAAAGCAAACTATCTTTACATGTTGTACACAAAATAAATGTTTTGTCATTCAATATCTATAGATTTATTTGGACAGTCAACATATAAAGACATTCACTATTCTAAGTAGAGCATTTTGGTCGGTAGTTTAATTACTTTGTGCCTCTACTTTTTAGCAGAGACTCGATTATCAGAACATCTTGTATTATTTACTACTCAAGGCTCCATCTCCACAGAGGATAACTTGTATGTTCTTATGAATGTGAAGCAAGGTATGGCTGAAGTAGAGCATGCGTACTTAACAAGCCTTTTTTGGATTACAATTAGATCGCAGATCAGATATTGTTACTATGATGTCACATTTCTGACCTCCTCTTTGTCCTCTACAAGGTTACTTCCATAAAATGATATGGGTCACAGTATAATTGTTAAATGTAATGTTTTCCTTTGTGCTATTTTGATGCTGAATGATGAAACAATGTCCAGCTGTCAGTAAAAACCCATTTCTAGTCAAAAGACAACCAATCCCTACAGCTGTTTTATGTCTCCTCGTGGTTCCTGGTTCTTATTCACTGCTCTCTCTCTCAATGTGCTGTGTTTTTATCCCACGTCAACAAACGATGACTTTTGATCTAACCCATGCCCCTTCAGCACAAAGGTAAATAGATGTCTCCAAGTACTGCCAGCAAATAGATGATGATTTTTGCTATCGAGGGGTGCCTCTCATCTCCTCCACTCTCCTCCTTCATAAAGGGTAATGGATCAGACAATCACTTTCAGACCGGATCTATTCTGGACCATGAATGTGTCGGCAGTCCTCAAACCATCGCCCTTTTACAACCATCAATACTAATAGCATCATCTACAGACAATTATTCCCATCGAAGCGCATGGAACAGCGAACAAATCAAAGCCAAATTGGATTATGAATGTAATGCAGTGTAATGCCCCCTCGAGAGTCAATTGATCACAGAGGAGAGACTCGTCAATCGTTGATGCCTGGTGGAAACCTAGTAACTCAGACAATGACAAGTGTACATTTTTATAAGTCAAATTTTTCTGTAGTCTCTATAGTTCATTTTCATATTGCAATACCCCATATTTCATCCAGAAAAAATCTCAAAATTTTGACTAAGCATTGCTTGGAAATGTGGTACTTTTGAGTCTTGAGAAAACTTCATACATGAGGTTCTTTTTTCCCCCCAATGGCAGCAGTGATGGAAAACGCAGATCATTTCTCTCCATCAACATTATGCACCATTCTAGGAATTTTAATAATATGTAGTTTCCATAAATTGCTCATTCAGGTTCTTCATGCATGCTTTCTCATCTTCTGAAATGTGAATTAAGAGCACCTTGTTGTGCACGGACAATTTTTTTAAATCATAAGATTAAGATGTAGTATGTAAAATGTGAAATCACATGATAGTTGCCCTTTCACCTGTAATTTTATGGCTTCTATACTTAAATTATTTTTGGCTAAATAGGTTTCTTTCCATGTGCAGTTATTGTGATAGAAGTGGAGCTTTCCATAAATGATGAGTCTGCGGACTTCTGATTAACGATGCTTCATAATGCTGAATGAATTTAGGGCACTTGAGGTCAATATTTACTACACTGAATCTTACTTTAGATAAAACAGGATTATAACCATATGCAGTCATGCTGTGATTATGAGTACCCTGTAAGTGCTTGTTTCCATAAATGCATGTTGGTCCATTCATCTTATCCGTAATGCCTCTGTATCTAAAGCCCCACAATATGACTCCTTGCTCTCCATGTTCCTGTCTGAATTAACGACTCTGTGCATCTCAGTTCTGAGTGGAAAACAATATTTTTCAATAATCTATTTAAATAGATACTGGTTCAAAACAGATTATGCAGTTCTCTCTCCTCATTTGTAATTGTTCAGTATTTGAGACTGAAATGGGCTGATTGAAATGAGGACGACAGCCGGCTTATATTTTCACTAATCTGGATGTATTTCTACAACCCACAGCAAATGAAGAGAGATGAAACACCACAAACATAGTTTAGAAAAAAAAAAGCTGGAAAAAAAAAAAACGAATGCAGGAACAAATAGACTTGGATAATTTCCAGACACGTCTAATACAGTACACTGTTGCTGCACCACTGCTGCAACTGAGCAGGAAAGAGGGAAATGTTAAATGATACAAATAATTTTTCCTTAATTAATATGATTGATTGCCAGGCATTGACGTTGAGAGGAGAGGGGGAGAAATGTGTGAAGGGAAAGTTTGCACAGACATCATTAGTTTTTCCCCATTTAAAGATTAATCAGAAGAGGCTGGGCTCTTTAATTCTGTCATTTGTATATTTAATGGGCTGCTGCAGAATCTATGGGTGTAATTAGCTAGCTGCCGCGCTCTCATTAATACGCCAGGCTCTGATTAATGCCAGCACAGAGCTAACATGACTGGAGTTATTCAGGTTATGTTGTGTAGATGATTGCACACAACCTCCACTGTTTACTGAGACAGAAAGAGGAGAAACAATACAATAACATATGAAACAATACTACCTAATAAATACGATTATACTTTAAAATGGCTGAATATTGTGACTAGTTAATATTGCATATTGTAGAATATAACATAAATCCTCTTTGTTCACTTACCCACAGTTAGAGCAGTACATTAAGTACGAACAATAAACTCAATTTAAAACAGTCCTTTAATTTACAAAAGCCTCAATTTAAACAACATAATTCTCTCTCTTAACAACTCTGGAATTGATGGTGTGAGTATAATTGGTTTTATGTACTTGTAGGTCATAAAACGTATTCTTTACAGTACATTAAGTAATAGATCACTCATGAAAAAAACTTTCAGATTTTAACACAACCGCACAGGTTAGTTTTATTGACAAAGTAATGCTTTTTCATACTCTTCATGTTTAGGCCGGAAAAGAAGCTGGGCTGACAGTCGTGAATGATTGATGATTCCCTGAAATTAAGAATAGTTGTGTTTTTTTGTTGCCTTAAATTGAGGCTTCACAGGGAGTGGGTCCACAGAGTCCGCCATGTTGATGTGAGGGATGTTTAGTTGGTTGCAATATGCAATCTCACCTCTCATTGCTACAAAATCCTACACACTGAACCTTTAAGGGTGGGTGTAATGCGTTACACGTTACACCCAACACTGTCAATGATACAGTGAAAAAGTAGTTACAGTAAAAAGTAGTGTAACGCGTTACTACTGAAAATATGGTAATGAAACGTAGTTCCTTTTTCAGTTGGGCACAACGTTACTTTTCCCAGGGACAGATTTGACAGCGACACTGCCTCAGTTGCGCACTTGCGCAATAGTCACAGGCTCTCATCCCACACTAGCGTAATATTCCATCTTTTCCAAAAGCCGCCACTTGGCCGCCTCTTTGGTAGGCGTAAACACGTGACGTGACGTGACGTGACGTGAAACACGAAGTGAACAGCGACAACAAATTTGTCTTCAAAATAAGAGCTTTACATTGCTCCCCATTGGAGTTTAGAGCTGGGTTCTCAGCGGGGGGCTTTTAATTTGAAAGTAGCGACCGTTCGTAGTTTTCCGGCCGCTTTCACAGTTAGCTAACAGCTGGCGGACTCAACCAGACAGCTTCGCTGGCTGTCAGCGGCTTTCCAGTTGCTCATATTGACGTCCGCAGATGAAGTTCCACAACCAACGGTAACTTTTTATTTTCTTGTCAAGTGCTTGGTTTGTGGCATTTTTCATAATAAAGAGCACAAAAGAATTACCTTTTATGTCCTCCATAGTAGAACTGTCTGTAGGCCTATGAACATTTAGGAAATGAGATGGGGTTCTGCCCAAAGTCGAGCACCATAAAAGTAACGTAAAAGTAACAAGTAACGTAAAAAGTTACTTTCCATAGAGGGTAACTAAGTAGGGATTACTTTTTTAAGAAGTAACGAGTAACGAGCAAACACTACTTTTTAAAAGTAACTTCCCCAACACTGATCATTGATATGGTACATCAAATTTAAAGTCATTAAACGATTTGGATGTTGTCACCTTTTTACAATCTTGAATTTATCAAATGTTTAACACTAAGCTTGTAGTATGTAGGAATTGAGGCCTGCTGTTGGAAAAGTTTGTTTATATTGATGTGTGTTCCTGTGAAACTGAGGTGCTTACTGGTGTTTTGTGTTAGTGTGAGCATGTGCGTGTGTGCTCGCATGTACTCTGTATGTGTAACAGAGACACCTGTCATGATGTATGCTCAGGTTTGTCTGTTGATGGCTCCAAAGTGGTTGTCAGTGGGAAGTAGCACAAGTCCTGTGGGGGAATCTGAAGGAAGTAATGCTGAGCACGAGCAGTATCACTCAGATACTGTACATTTGGACCGAACACTTTGGCTGAGCATGTGTTGACAGTCTATCCCTCCCTGCTGTAATAGACTCACACATGCTGCATATTGTATCCAAACAACCAATAAGTTGTCTATTGTGACCTTAAATGTAACTTTTTTAAAAGTTTTTATAGCATTGTGTGCACAAAATGCTCAGTTCTTTCAAAGAGCAACATGTATATATAATGATACTTTAATAGTCACCTTTACCTATTTCAAATAAGGTCAGAAGTATTTTAACCATCCTTATCATCATTAAAACTGTTTGGAAATGCTGGATTGGACCTCTGAATAATATATCCAAAGAATAAACTTGCATTTTGGATCGTGGTTTCATCGTAAGACAGCGTAGAAGAGCACAATGCATTACAGTAAAATTCAGGCTATTGCCCAACATTCTTTTATATGAAGATATAATACACCATTTAATGTACCTGACCATTGCACACAGCTGTTTTGTAGTGTATAAAATCTACATAAACGTCTGTGCTGATAAGGCAGGAATGATAGTGATGCTACTGTTCCGCTGTCAGATCCCATGAGTGTGTGTTAAGGTCCCATCAGCCTGTCTCATATGTGCAGGAATAGTATGTGTGTTTGACAAAATATGTATCTCTAATGTCCAGGTCCACTTTTGTTGTTGTTTATTGACCTTTAGAATGACAGTTGTCTCTAAAAACACTGAATTATTTTGCTGTTACAATTAGAGCCTGTCCGATAGATCAGTTTGGACAATATAATCATAGACATCCCTAATGCAAAAAATATGCTTGGGGTAACTTATAATGATTATATAATTAGTTTACTGTTTCATTGTACTAATAAAGTTTATTCTTGAAAATAAAAAGAGCGTGTATGTATATATTCTTTGAATATAAAAATATTGATCGATATATTTCAATACTGGAACTTTTTTACTCCCTAATATTGGTATTTGCATCGTCCACAAAAATCCAGTATTGGTTGGGCTCCAGTTAGATTTAAACATCAACAGTATTAAGACCAAATTTAAAATAGTCTAAGAATTTCAAACACAAATTTAACATCTAATCTAATATCTTATATCCCAAAGGTGAGGTTAAAAATCTGCTATCATGTATCTGTAGTCTCAAGTAACAATCAGTAACTGTTTACAGTATGTGAAGGAGCAGAGTTGGGAGTGAAAGGGGTAAAGAAAAAAATAAATAAAGATCGGATAGAAAACACATTCAGATGAGGCAATGGGTGGAGAGAGGGAGAATGAAAAGGTCAAGAAAGAGAAGAGGAAGGTTAAAAGCGAATGGAAGAAAGAAGGAAGGTATGAGAGATCAGGAGAGAGTGCCACAGAGAGAAGGTTAAAGGGGGATAATGTAATGTCACCTATCTGTCATGACTTCACTCATCTCTGTGGTGACAAGGTCATGAATGTAAATGACAGATGCCTGCCTGATGAACAGAATGCAAGTCCAATGTAAAGAACGTCTTTGTCTCAGCTGTGTACTTCTAACACAGTTATTGTGCATTTATTTACATTTAGACTTGTTACAAATCGTTAACCAAGGTAAAACCATTGATTTTCTGCACTATTGATATTCAGTTCATATGTGCACTGTCAAAATGGGACAATTTTACATTAGTTTATATCCAAGGTGCTTTTCACCCCACAATTCTTTCCTGTCATTGTGTCACATGTAGTATATGCACTTCGTCTTCTAAATCACTTGTATCATAGACCAAATGGAAATTCTAAACGTGTGATGTGTTGTGAGCCACATTTTAATATAATATGATGTTAGTAAAAGATTCAGTCAAAACCCCATGCAGACTGGATTTATTTAGAGGTGGGGTGATTTTAACATCACCTCTACTGATCAGTAATTTTAATCCCATCCGGCACAAATACAGTATGAGGCTAATTTTCCTCCCTGACCACAGTAATAATTACAGCTGCATGTATTACCCACTGTTTTTCAGCTGTCTCCTAGTCCTCTTGTAATTTAGGCCCTGATGTCCTACTATTTTTGAAAAGGATCTCTTGAGTCCTTCTGCTTTCTCTCTTTTTGTATCAGCTCAGTGTAAAATTAGACATTTTTGTGAAAATAAAGAAGTGAAAAAATGTTTTTGCTAATTTGATAGATGGAAACATGCTAATACCAACATACAGGCCTATTTGGAAACCAGTGCAATAAAAATAAAGACTATTAGCAGAGTAGGAGCTCGTCCTATGTGCTGTTTAAATGCCAGCTACAGGTATCTACTGCAACTCTTTTCAGAGCCTTTTTTTTTTATTATTTGTTTACATTTCGGCAATTTTGCAGCATTAAAAGTATGGCAAATTGGCACTTTTCAGTTAAATAAAGATTTTCAATAAGCTATAACTTGATTTGACTTATATACTGCAGAAAATTTAAAAAAATGTGTTGATTCTCAGGCAACTTCTGAAGTGTCTTTTTAACTATGATTGCTAAACAGATGTTAATTTGCGATCGGAGGTAGAGATAACCAGGGGCAGTGTACGTCACACTGAATGATATCAATGTGTTTCACGTAAATGTGTTGATATTTGAGTTATGACTCGGAGGGAGCACACTTTTTGGCTCAGATTTACTTGATGCTGTATCTTCTCTCTCACCACAGTACCCTATAACTCTTCTGCACTCCTCTGGTGAGACCTCTAGCTTGAATGTCCATGTCTATACACACCTATGTGTTTATTTCCCAATGGTTACAATGCTGTCTGGAACAATGAGTTAAACATAGCAGTGGAGGAGGAGCACAGCAAACATTTCCTTCCCCATCTCTCCCTGTAATGTTGGCTCAAATGTGAATACATTGAATTGGCATCAATGCTGTAGGATCAGTCACTCAAATACGCACCTCTAACCCATCTACCTGCTGTGATGCTGCTTGTAGACCTACAGGCTTTATATCAGAAAGGGCTGGCTGGACAAATTGAATCTTCTTTTATGGAAGACATCTGATAGATTAAAGATTATAGGCTAAATAAATAAGATTGACTTGAATTGACAAGTGCAGGTTAGTTGCTATATGTCAACAATTAGCATAACAATATATCCAGATTCTAACAGATCCAGGGTAACAACCCAGAAAAAGTATTTCTCATTCAAAATGGTGTGAAAACCAGGTGCTTTGAAATCTGTATTCATCTTGAGCTCGCCATGTAACTGTTTGACTTCTCTCTATGTTAAGTGAATTCACACACTAATTATTTTGCCAACACCGGCTTCAAATGATCCCTGGACTGCCTCCATTCAACGCCTCAGATCTTCCCACACTTCTGTTCCCTTCAGAGACAGACAGAGCTGAGGAAACGCACGCGTACAGGCACACACATAAAATCACATCCTCTGTGTCGCTGTGTGGATCTAGTAGTGGATTAAGATCCAATCTCTGATCCATAGTAACATGACAAGACAGCACGCTGGATGAATTCTGTGCTTTACTCCGTGTGTGTGTGAGAAAAAGAGTGTGTTAGAGGTCCTGCTGGTCTAAGAACCCACAAGTTTCCCACATTGCTGAAGCTTTGATTCACACTATGCATAAACAAATGAGGCACCCTACCATTAAAAAGTCACAGGACAGCTGCGTTGGAATGACACAGTAGATGCCACCGTTTGGTCAGTTACTTTACTGCCCAGGATTAATTGGGCGTTATTACAGAGATAGAGGAGAACTGGGATATGTTGAAATTTAGATTTTAAACATTTTAATGGTCTCTGGTGGTTTATTTAGCAAATCTCCTGTAGGTTGCCCGCAAACCTTCATTGAGAAAGTGTTACAACTTTGGGAAATGTGCCGGAAGCCTGTAATGTTTCTCCTAAATCAATTACCAATAGTATGTTCATAAAGACGGAAACTTTAATGGGCTTAAAGAATGTTGGGGTCTTTTTCTTCCAACTGATTTAAAATGGAATATTGTGGCTTTAGGAGATAAAAGCAGGAGATTACAGATGAGAGCTTTTATCTGAGGAATATGTCTGTCTGCTCAGGCAAGTCTTCTGAAATTCATGTTTCGCACGAAGTGTCTTAGTGGCAAGATTATCCTAGATGGTTAGCTCACACTAAAAATGAAGTCATCTTCCCCCTTTGGTGCATTTATGAAAATGGTGATGTACACATTCCTTCTATTTCTTTCTCTACTTGTAAACAGACATAGAGGGTATACCATGAACACAATAGGCCTGATGTGAGGGTTATGATGTGTTATTCTGGCCTCTGTTCTGGAGTATTGTGCAAGTGGTAATTTTTAGGGGTTTACCCTACTCATCTTATGGATTTGAACAAATTAAAGTGTTAAAGTGTCAGAAAGAGGGAGCCAGAAGAGGCCTTCCCTATGATATTCAAAGTGATCAGAAACATTAAAGACCATCTTTATTAGATTAGATGGTAACGATGGGTTATGTCTGTTCTCTGAATGGTCAGATTTAACACTGGAACACTACAGATGTACAGCTAAACCCCCCCGGTGGGGGGGTTCAAGAGGTTCAAGTGCTGTTTCAAGTCTAAAAACGGATGTATTGAATGGTTCTCCGCTTTGTCAGATTTTTTAATTAATTGTTTTTACAACAATATGTTAACATTTGACATGTATTGTATGTCTCGTTTAGCCCTTTTTAAATTAATAAATGAGAAAAAATGATTAAGATTTAACCTTTAACTCTGTCTCCTACTCTGCTTTGTATCAGGTGTCGAGTTGAGTTTCAAGACTCATTCCCCAGATGGCCTGCTGCTCTGCGCCCTCTCTCCGGGAAATCAGGAAGAGTTCCTCGCTATTCAGATCAAAGACGGAATCCCTTACTTTTTGTTTGATCCACAGGTAAGTCAAGTTTATATCATACACAAAAAAGTGTCGGTAGTGGCCATTTAAACAATTTCGTTTGACTATTCATGTATCTTTTTCTTCCACATCCACTATTTGTTTTTGTCTCCTACTTGATTACTTCATTCTGCTCACTTTACTTAACTTCCTCACCTTCACCTGTCTTTTTCTCTTTTTTCCTCTGATCCGCCTCTATCTCTCTGTCTTCCTCTCTTTTTTTCTACCCATCTCTCTCCCTGTCTCTCTCCCATTTTCTCTCTCACTTGCTCTCATCTAATAAATGTGATCTGTAGCCCCTCATTGGTTTCTGTCAGGGAGACAGGGAGAGGGGAAAAAACTTTGAAAGTGTGTCAACGTTTGAATTGGACTGCAATTAACTCATTCCCTGCAGTCACCACGCGTGAATACCAATTGCAAGCTAATTAAGCTTTGCACCCTTGCACGCACGCACACACACACACACAGCCCTGCTTTCCTTATCCATCCATACAGACACATGTAGAGGGGTTAAAGAGTCAACGACTTCGATGATGAAAGTGATGATGGGAGATGATTACACGTACTTCCATGAGGCCACCAACTAATTACACACTCAAACAAACACACACGCACAAACTTACACTTTCGTTCCTCGTCACTATCACTATACAATCCTTGTTATCAAAAAGACCTGATCAAAATGTAACCATGGGATGTATCTCTGTGTGCAAGTGGTGTATGTTGACAAGCCGTGTCAACGCGTGTGTCTGCGGTTGTGCATGCTGCTGGATGGAGTGAATGTGTGTCTTCTCCAACTGGGTTGATTCCTTTGTTTAGGCTAGTTTGGGGTAATTAACAGTGGGAGTGGTGTCACGGCTTATTAGTGTTCCCCTAGATACATATAGCTGGGCCCATTACTTCCCCCTATTAGCCTGTTGAGCTAGCCTAATGGGATTACTAGTGCAGGGGGGGGTAATTTAGCATGACACAGGAAAGTGATATGCTCATAAATATGTGCTCATGTGCTGCCACACACACACACACACACACACACACAAAGTACACTGAAGCGCATGAGCACTCAAAAATGTTTCCTTTCCTTTCATACGTAGAAGATAGAGGCCAAAACATTCAAGTTAACTTACTGTCACAAACTGTTTAACACACATGACAAAACTGACACACACACACACACATACACATAGTGTACACTCTATTGATGCAGGTGAGTAGTGGTTCATGGACCACTGGTTGCCTCAGTCTATAGAAGTGTATATAGCAACTGGTAACTGCAGTGTCTGTCACAGGCTGTAATCTTGTGATACAGGTGTAGAACTCATTACAGATTTGAACACTAGCTAGTTAGCTGTGACTGTCTGTTCAATGCATTTAGTGGCACAAATCTTTGCTTGTCGCATACAAACAAACAGATGCAGTGGCTTTTTTTAAGATAGTTCACAGTAATCTTGTCAGGAGGACAGGAATTTCAAACTATTAGTACTAGGCTTAATAGATGCCCTGAGACTGACACCAACCCACTGGAAATATGATGGTAGCAGGTAGAGGGCCTAAGGTTATTGAAGAATAAGCACTTACTACAAGTTAAGGGGATAGGAAACATTTTAAGTTTGGATTTAAAGACCTCAACAGCATTAGACCAACATCAACAGAAAGATTATTCCAGAGGAGGGGGGCACAATAGGGGAAGGCAATGTCCCAGCTGACTTATTTTTAGCTGTGGGGACAGACAGGAACCCCATATTCAAAGGCACATCAACTGTGCATCATCAGCATAGTAGTAGAAATGAATTTCATGAATGTGTATAATTTGGCCAACATATATAGAGAAAATGTGAGGGCCAAGAACAGAGCCCTGAGGTACTCTATATCTAAAATCAGAGTTTTTGAAAAGCTGGTGGTTGAAAATGACACTGTGATGTGGACAGAAGGTCAACAACATTATAACCAACTTTTATCCACAATGCTGAGGATCTGGATTAAGTTTCCAGTATGTTATAGTGAAAAGATTGTGACACGTGAAAGGCGCGAGATGCTTCAGTTGAGACAGTAAGACATGAGGACACAGAGGTGGAAACTCATCTAGGAGTAAGAAACAACTTAATACTGTGTATTCAAGAAATTGGGCATTTTCACACGACAGTGGACACACACCTCAGTTACGGTCTGTACAACATTGCAGGCTAAAGGGACCAACACATTTATCACCGGTTTATGCCCACTAGGGCTGCACGATATTGGAAAAAAATGACATTGCGATTTTTTTTAACCCTGCGATATATATTGCGTTATGAAAAAATACAGGATTTTTTATCAGATGACCTGAATAGCACTTTATGTTATGCTGCACTGCTGCTATCTTGTGGACAATTAACTTGCACTGATCTTACCTCTTTTTGTGAACGTTTGGTCAATATTATCCTTCTTGTAGCTGAAATAATTCCAGTTAACTGAAGTTGCTTTTTTCTCGTCCTCGTCTTCGTTTCGTTTTCGGCATTTTCGCTTGTTCGTTGCTCATTTTTCAGTGTTGTTAGCGGCAGCGACTCATTCCATGTGCAGGGGCGTGGTCTGCTTTGGCACACTGAATGTGATTGACGGATCGCTGCGCATGAAATTAGATGAGTTCATTTGCCTCCTATATCGCAGGCCCTGCGATGTGAATATTGCGCACACGTACATCGCGATGACGATGCTCAAACGATATATCGTGCAGCTCTAATGCCCACCACTTCTAAAGGCCTTGCTAAAGAGTACCTCAGTTGTAGTTTCAGGAAGAGTTGAGTGTTAATTGTTTCCCCTGCCTGCATCTCTCAGGTGAAGGATTCAAATGGGTGTGTTTGTGTATGTGTGTGTGCAAAAGAGATAGGGAAGGAGAGAGAGAGAGAGAGAGAGAGAGAGAGAGAGAGAGAGCGCTGTAGAGACCCCTCCCATGTTGTCTTGTTAAGTAGAGCTGTCTAGAGATGGTAGTAAAGATGTCAGAGGCTGATATACTCTGGCATTCATACATTTATTGATCTCATCATTAAATCTTCATCACTGTGTGTGTGTGTGTGTGTGTGTGTGTGTGTGTCTGTGTGTGGATATACTGTATGCTGTTTGTGTGAGTGTGCACATACCCGTTACTCTTGTTTTACTACATTACTCTTTGCCTACTTGCTAAAAGCTGATCACAAC
>OMLP01030319.1:0-17529 GCA_900302685.1 Spondyliosoma cantharus
AACACTGACGCAAACCGCAGACAACGGCAAATATTTTATAATTTATAATTTGGGTGGAAAAAGTTTCACTACCTGTGTTGGGGGCATGTCCTGGAAAGGCACCCTGCCGCTGACCAGCTCACAGGCCACGATGCCTAAACTGTAGATGTCCGACTTCACTCCGTAACCGTGCAGATCCTACTTACCGTGCAGATCGGAGAGATAAAAATCATCAGAATAATGGAGAAACTGATTAAATTGTATTGTAATATTGTTGCATCGCTTTTCGATGCACTAGTTACAGTCCCGACCTGTCGCAGGAGCTCAGGGCTGAGCCAGGGCAGCAGGGCGGGACTGTGGTGGGGCATGTCGAACACCGCCCTCATCCTCTTCCCCTCGCGCATCATACTGTAAACACTGTGGAGCCCTGAGAGGTAGACACGCCCCTCCCCTGACAGCAAGATATGACTGGCCTTCACACCCCTGAGGTGGACAAACAGATACAAACATTTATATATATTAACAGTATATTTTACACTCTTTGTATTCTGTAAAGTCTCCTGTCGTCTACTAACCGGTGAACGTAGCCCATCCGGTGCAGGTATTCCAATGCTTTCAGCACGCCATGCAGCAGGTACGCTATCAGGGATTCACTCATTCCATCGGGGAAATATGTTCTTAGTAAGGTATCGGCAGAGCCTGAAAGCAAGAGGGGGAAACTGTGAATAAAAATACAGCTAAATTGTTTGCTTGTTAGGTAATTTGAGCTAACAAGTAACAATAGCTACAGGCATGGATGTATTAACAGGATACAGTTAGCAGCAGCTAACAGTTACTTCTGCCTTTAGTTGTTGGAGAATGGGAGGTGGCAAATTCTTACATATTGCACCTTTAATGATTATTGTTGAATTTATTTTATTTGACAAAGAAAATGATCAAATCCCCATATTTGAGTAGAAGTGAAAAAATGTACCTAAAATATGAGTATCACATTATCAAAATAGCCGTAGATTCACGCAGCTCTAGTGAATTCATTGTAATTCAAGGACAAAACAAAACAAAAAAGTTATGGAGGTGTAACAATGGCTGACCATAGGCCATGAGCGGTGTGAGGACCCACAGCTGGCAGCAGGAGCTGAAAACCAGGCGAGAGGTCAGCAGGTTGGAGTGACGAAACAGCCTGGACAGCAAAACCTCGTTCTGGGGTTTGAGACACAAGCAGACATAAACAAACCTGAATGGAGAGCAGCTAGATCTGATTGTGGGTTTACAGAAGCAAGTGTGATATCCTCAAAAACTGCTTGAAACACTGAAACAAGTGATGAAGGGAAAGACCATTTGCCATTTAACCGTCCCATACTCTGTTTTTTTTTTTAAATATTGTAAGGCAGGTCTAGGTGCTATATAAATACTGTAAAAGTAGTCAGTGTGCCTTCAAAACGAGCTGTCAGGACTTCTGTAACTTTGTGATGTCACAAGTATACATTCACCGTCCCCCCCAGCCACGCCCCACACATGGCCAAGGTTGCAAAACCGCCGGCTGAGCAGATGCAGACAAGGACCATTCAATAAGAGTAGAGGTGCTGCAGCAATGGACAGTATGAGGAAACAAATGTTTTTTCTGAGACAACCAAAATGAAAGTATGACTCTGAACATGAGCATAAGGTGGGACCTTTAAATACATTTCCATTTCTGCTCACCATTAGCTGCAGCAGCTCCTCCTCGGTGCACTCGTCCAGGTTGGTTTGTTTCACGGCCACCAGCTGGCCCGTAGGGATGTAGCGTGCCATGTTCACCTGGCTCAGGTTGTTGAAGCCCCTCCCTGCAATACAGAGAGTTGACTGTATGTGAAATCACACTGCACTTACAGTTGCTCAGAATGATTTCTGTGAGAAATTAGGTGCAATTTCATCTCTCAGTCTGACTCAATACTGTGGCGTTCTCACCCAGCTCGGACAGTAGCTGGTAGTGGGCAGGCTCGGCTGACAGCCCTGTGATGTCATCGCCACCTGCTGGCCCTTGCAGGGTGTATTCAGAACTGTCACAGCTCTGCAGAGTCACACACACACACACACACACACACAAAGATACAGCATATTCTACATTTATCTCAAGGTGAATCGCAGAATGGAAGATAAAGTCAACAAATATGAACACTGAACATTTACGGATGTGTAATCATGTTGAATGTGCATTTATCTTTAATCAATGACCTTTTCCGACCTCTGCATATGACATTTGAAACTAAACTGACAGAACGTAGCATCCTCATTGACAGTCCCTGTTCTTCCGCAAATTGCAACAAAAAAGGAAGAGCTAATTGGTAGAAAACACTTGGAACATTCAAATAAATCTTTATCCCTCTGCCCGCTACCACCTCTTAGCATTCAAACTGCCCCTAGAAATCAGTGAGCCGCTAAATGCTAACATCAGCATGCTAACATGCTGATGTTTACCTTATCGACAGTTTTTGTTTAGTGTGACAGCATGCTATATGGCAATCTTTTTAAACATTTATTAGCTGAGCTGGATATTCTTTACTGATATCTGCAACATCATTTTGCCTAGTTAATGCTTTAATTCAAGATATCTGTAACTTAATAAACGTACAAATAAAAATAGCCGTATCTATAATCTTAATGGTTGGTCAAATCTAGCTAATAAATGTTAAAACAGCTCGCCATAACGCTAACATTTACTTACATGAGCCCTAAACAAAGAGTAAATGTCATGTGTTTTCAAATTATGTGGACACAAACCAAAATACTGGTTAACTTTCTGTTTTGACCAGATGATGGCGCTAGATGAAAAGTTAGGAGATGACCAAAATTATTGGGATTAGACCAATAGTCGTTGTTTCGGCTCGGACTGACTGACTGACTATAAATAGCTAATATCTGTTAACAAATACCACAATTTTGATGGCAAATAATAATTTTTTGGTTATGTTGCTGTTTTTTTTCATTTTCCACATTTTCACTTTAACTGACACAAACTGTCACATATTCAGACTGCAGAACTGCGAGCTGAACAATTTTGACAGAAGGGATAAAACAGCACCATGTAAAGTATACTGTAATAATATTACATATCCTTGTTGCTGGCTTGGACCAACATCCCTGATCATCATTTTGCGTAGGCAGAGCGGAGCTGGATTAGGTTTGAGACCAACTACATCTCCACCTGGAAAATGACTATTGAGTTACAACAACAACAACAACAACAACAACAACAACGCCTGTCTGGTTGTACTCTAATGATTCTATGGTATGGTACTGGTAAAAATTCACTATCTGCCCCTTTAATAATGCGTCTGACACAGTAAACCAATTTCGTGGTGGTGAGGTAATGTGTGAGGGGAGGGTGCCAAAGAGAGGGAGGTTGGAGGAGGGACGCTTGCACTTTTAGTGATAGAGGACAGATTTTTGGGACAGAGTGGTTGTCCCTGATGCAGGATTGTTTCAAACACACCAGCTGAATGTGTTTTGTTGGGTTCAACCACACTGCAACAACGTTATGTCTGTATTATTAAGGGATATGACCTTACACACTAGCAGTACATTTTATAATCATGTTTAATATTAAGTACTGCCTTTTAATAGTTATAACACTTTTAGTGAAAACTTGATTTTTACACATGAAGTTTACTTAACATGTTAATTACAAAGCTGTGTGATGTCTTCATTGGCTCCGGAGGAGCTTTGTCTGACGCTATAACTCCTGATGATGTCATAGTGATGTCATCTGGATTATCTTGACCTTGGCTGGAGATTTATGTAAGAGACATTGGCATTCACCAGGTATAAACATCTAAATTCTTCTTATGTTGTGGGATATTAAATCGATGGAGTTCAAGCATTTGGTTTGTTATACCAGTAGTTTACAAATCTTTAAAAGGGACAGTTCACAACAAAATGAAAAACAGATATTTTTCTTCTTACTTTAGGTTCTATTTATCTAAATTGCATTGATATAAGTTGGCAAGTTTTGGAGATACCAGGCACAGAGATTTCTGCCTTCTCTCAAATATAATGGAACCAAATGGCACTCGGCTTGTGGTGCTCAAGGCACCAAAGAACTTTATAAAAATACTTAGCATTAATGTCTTGTTCCAGAAACCATGACCTGGTTACTCAAAATAATCCACAGGGATTAAACAATAATGGTGTCCTCCTCCTCTGGGCTTTAAAATAGCTAAATCAGTTAGCCAGCCTCTCCTCCATGAGTAGATGCACGCTCCTTTCAGCTCGGTAATAGGGGAAGAAAATAGTTCCACCATGAAAGTGCTAACTACAGGTCTGTGGATGATCTTTAGTAGTCAGGTCATGATTTCTGGAAAAAGATATTATCAACAAGTTTTTTTAAATATATATTTTTGGGCACTTTGAGCATCACAAGTCAAGTGCCATCCAGCTTCATTATATTCGAGAGAAGGCAAATATCTGTAAAAAAAACTCTGCAACTCAAAGCAAAACAATCTAGATAGATAAATAGTGCTACAGGTAAGAGTATATGGGGTGAACTGTCCCTTTCAGGCAAGGGTTTAGCAGCTTGACATAGATGATACATGAACAGTGATGAAATGGTGGAAGAGCATCAGTGTGACCCCTGTCTCCATGCTGACAGTGTCTCGGCTACTGACCAGGAACTGGTGGCTGATGTCCTCATAGCGCTCCTCTATGTCCAAGGGCTGGACCTGAGCGTGGGAGATGCAGGAACAGTCCTGGTGGAGGGGGGGAGGAGCACACAGGTGAGACATGCCCGACAGGACAGGGAGGAGGAGGAGGAGGAGGAGTGAGGAGGAGGACACAGCCTCGGGGGAGGTTGATGTGGCAGGGGAGCAAGCATCTGGGAATATGTGCTGTTACGGGGCGGTTTATCGGAGGTGGTGAGTGGAGAGAGAAGTAGAGTGATGCCAACAGGCAACAAAGAGGCGGCTGACTGACTGGATTGTCCCAACAGAGCAGGATAATAGCTGCATACACAATTAGAAGTGAAGGATACGGACAACCCATATTAATATTTGATGTGTTCCCATCGCTGTTAGGTCATAATACACATGTAAATGCAGATCCAAAGGATATCTGACAGCTTATAGAACTCAGATGAATTAAAAATCGATCATGTGATAAGTGACAAATGATCTGGAAGCCCCCCCATTTTCAAATACTCTTGAGAGGCTGCTTGAATTTGCCAAATCCCACCAGAGGCGTCAACAACATGAGCCACCTGATTCGTGACCACACTCGGACACAACTCGGAGGCAAAACAAAAAAATGGAAAAAAAAAAGAAAAATCCATGCAGCGTGATATTCTTACCAAGAAAGACATGGAGTCCTTTTGGCGATGGTAAAATCCCAGGCTTTGGCATTCATCCGCTCACAGGCCGCAGGAGACCGACCGCGATGGAGGGAGACGGGAAGAGGAGGATGGAACTCAGCAGCAGCAGCAGCAGCAGCGGTGTAACACGAGACGGAAAAATCCCCCACTAGACTAGAAAGCAGCCAGCAGCAGCAGCATCCATCCAACTTCGGCCATTCATCCATCCGTCTGCAGTTCACCTGGCTGCATCAGCTGATCTCGAGATGCGAGGAAGTGATGGGAAAGAAATTCAGCAGCGGAGATCCCCGTCCAGTCGAGTCAGTGACGTTGATATCAGAAGGGGAAATTTTTGTGAATGAATCCTGGGAAAAAATAATAAAATAATAAAAAAAAAAAAAAGTGTTTGGTGATGGTGATGCACATTCCCGATAAGAATCGAATACATTTGAGCTCAGATGTCCTTGTTAATGGTGGACTAATAAGAGGCTGGTGGGGCAACACAAATAAGAAAAAAACAAAAACGATTTCGCAATACAATTATCAAATCCAATTCCACTTCAAGGTTAGATTAACTGCAGCCATTTTAGTTTAACCAGAGGACGACTATAACTCACCGACAGTTATTGTTAGTTGGTGACTTTTCGAAAAGTTGCTCATTTTGGGTCACGCTATGTTATCGCATGTTGTTGTGTGTCTGTGAAGAAAGAGCGGCTACACAAAAACAATAATACGCGTCCTGTAGGTCTCCCATTTCGGCAGCTAGGCTAACTAACGTGAATGTATTTGCACGGTTCACGCTAACGTTAGCTTAGCGAAACAATTTGTCTCACATGCGTCGCGTTTGTTTGAAGTAGCCTGCGGTGAAAAGAAGCGTCTCACCTCCTCCCCTCGACAGCAGCTCCAGCGCTTCGACGTAAACAAGTTAAAAATACAAAGGAGAGCCCGATATCCTAACGCTTTTGTCCATAAAGTTCCTCTTCTTTCCTTTCTTCCTTTCAAATTGTAGAGGGTGTGCAGAAAGTAGAGAGTGTTCCTCTCAGTATCGAACCATAAAACACCCCGAAGCGAAAATGTACTCTTTTGACAGGACTTTTAATTTGACACAGATAATTGGCGCGGGATAAAAACGTCATCGAGATTTTTTTTTTTTTTTCTCTCAGCCCGTCGCACGTTGATGACTCAGAGGTGTCCGCTGCCTCCCTCCCTTCCTCTATTGTTTGAGGTTTTGGTGAAGGGATTGCCAGACACCGATTGTACCGCAGGAATTGCCCATGTTGTGGAATAACACTGACATAAGGTACGTTTTATGATAGTCAAACATATTTATCAAAGTGTATTCAATGCTATAATAGTCCCCGCGTGAGGGACCATGCATGTTAAAGCTCGCGGGGGCATCGGTTAGCTAAGCGACAGTGAAGCTGTCATCGTCTCCCAGCACGGGAAGACATGCGAAACGCTATGTTAGCTGATGCTAAACACTAAATAAATATAATAGTACATTGCTTTACAGGATGTATTGATAAAAAGTTAACTGACTCACTGAATGTGTTTAATTAGCACATTAGACGGTAAATGTTAGCTGGCCTGCTAACTGTTGATTGTTATTGGTTAGCTAACATATCATCAGTGGCTCGTATTGGTGCTGTTACTGGTGCTATGGATACATAACATGTACAGTGAATGCTAGTCAGTTAATTGACAGCTGAACCCGAAGCATTAGCTCGTCTGTTTACAAATCAGCCATCGATGGAGGACACATCAGATTAGATTTCTGAAATCCCAAATCGAAAATCATGACAATGTTTTTAAGCAAAATATTTTTTTTTTCTGTGTGACTGCAGGAGCTTCACACAAACAATTTAAGCAATTCTTAAATTTGATCTAAATAGAAATTGTGTACAGAAGTCATGCCGAATTTACTACCAGCTCTGGAGGAATAATTAGATTGGATTAAGTCGTGTTTTTCCTTGACTGACCATTGAACTATTTTTGACATGGTGGTTTTTTCAAACAGAGTTTTGGTGGGACAATTGAGGTGAAGGTTGGTTGTTATGGATATTAGCAGTGTTTCATGATGGTGTAGGTGTTAGTTTCATTGTGCTTACTGTTTTTTTTTTTTCCTTTGGCAAGGCTTTTGCATGACAAGGAGTGTCTGCTGATGTTCCAGTCAGAGGTTTCTGGTTATGCAGTTAAAGTGGTCCAGTCAGTGTCACATGCTGCCTCTCGTGCCTTTGGTTCTTTTAGAGCAAGTCCTCAGGCCCTGTCCAGTCTGTCAGATCTAAGATAGGCTGAGTGCAGATGCTGTGATACAGCACAAGCGGAGTGACTGTGCAGCAAGGCAGATGAAAACAAGCGTATCTTTGACAAATTCATGTTAGAGTTTCATGTGTGGAGGGACAAGAACTTGTAGGTTTTGACCTTCAGAGTCTGATGAACAAATAATGACATTCCTACTGCTGCACTTGACAGCGGTCACTCTGGATAAGAGCATCAGCTGGATGCTTAGATTAGACACGAAGGGAGATCACGTCTGTTAAAAGCTGATGTAAGCAGACAGTCGCTCTGGGACAGCTGGGACAGACTAGTGTTGTCTATAATGCTGCTGTTTTGTCTGTGTTCTGCTGAGTGGCTGTCAGGGCTGCTGTCTTCCTGCTGTGCCCACATTTTACACATATTTATCGTGCACCACTCAATATTTCACCAAGATTAAGTGGTGTTTCCGGACGGTGGTCAGAATCTTCTCCATGATTCTCTCCAAGCCAGCTGTTTACTTTCTTTACAATTTAAACACTCCAAATACTCAGCAATGCTGTATTACAGGGGAAGAAGCCTAGTGGCTGTGACAGTGTTACTCATGAGGTGACTCACAGGCACTTGGTCAAGATCAGCCATAGCATTTTAAATCGGCGAAAAGAAGAAGCTCTCAGTTCAGTGTGAACGACGCCGATTTCTCTCCCCTGCTCACACTGCTGTCACTAGCTATAAGAGATAAGTGATATCTCATATCTGTTGTACTCAGAGCCCTAATGTGAATGTGACTATTATAATTCCAATGCCAGGGTCGTTAATAGGTCAGTACAGGATATCTATCTGCCAGGCCTCTAATGGCAAACAGCACATTTAGGCTGCAGCATTGCGTGCCTCGCTGGCAGTAATCTCCTCTATGGAGCAAACCGTTTCAGCTTCAGTGTTATGTAAGAAGAGGATGAATGTTGCCCAAGGACTCCGTCTCTCCACGAGCACACTTACCGATACACCCCCACGCAGATTTGCATGTGTGATATGTCTGCATGGGCAGGCTGAGCACCAAGGTCACTGATGCAGATGGTACTGAGGATGCATACACCCTGCTCAGTGTCCTCTCTTGGTGAAAGTGGCTATTCATGGCTTTGTCCTTTTTAAAAACGGTCAGTTTCTTAGATTTTTATCTTTGTTGACATAACACAATTGTCGATCTACTTAAAGGAGCACTCCACAGATTTTACTCGTGGAGATCAGTTTACCAGCCATGGCAGGGGCTGTAAATAATTATTTTCATTATTATAGTTGATTGTTTAGTTTATAAGAGTGCAAGAAATTGTGAAAAATACTCATTACAATTTTCAGTGATTCTTTAAACAACAACAGCAACACTCATAAGGGGTAAAAGTCAGGATATTTTGGCATCTGTTGCTCTGATTGTGACCATTGTTTTTTTTTTCTGTCTCTCATAAGCCTCCCAACTTTACAGAAGTGCAGTACCAAAGAGAATTCCCTCTTTAACATCATGTGTTTAATGTTTCCCATAGCAGAGGGTTATTTAAAACACGAGTACAGTGAAAGCCACTTAGGCCTGACAGACTATCAACAGAGAAACTCCAGAGTGCCATACTGTACAGAAGCACGTGTCCGCAGCCGGCCAAATGTCCTCCGTTTTTTTTTAATTCTCTTCGGGGAGCTCAGAGAGTGCATCCTGTCTCATTCCTCCAGAGATAGGCAACAGGATGTGGGAGGGCTCTGTCTCACCCCTCTGCCCTCCCTTAAAACAGTATGTGGGCGTAAGAAGGACACAAAATCATGTCAGAGTTTCTTGTCTGTAAATTGACTAAGAATTCCTGACGAGTGACTTTTTATCATATCTAAAAACATGCCTCCACCACAGACTGTAGAGAGTAGAAACCTCTCTTGAGACTTTAAGCCTTGACTGATGTCATTTTAATGGTTGTAGCGGCACATAAGATATGTCAAATCCTGAAGAAGGTGCCAGACAATCGGTGGTTTAAGTGTCCAACAGCAAACACTGTGGAAGGAATGTTTATTCTTTTATCTGGTTTTGAATGGCAGCAATCAAGTGGGAAAGGATAGACAAAGGAGGGCAGCAGAGGGTTATGATCAATGTTGTCAGCAGCCTGGAGTCAGAGAAGCTTCATACAAACACACCGATCATAATAAACAGAATTATTCCACCACTAAACTGATTTTAACTCAAGTTTTTTTTACGCTTTATTGGCCTCAAGTTGCCTGTAACCATGAGCAAAAGTCAATGTGAACTGACATCTTTGCTCATTTTCTCTCCTCAGGTAAAGGTGTGTGTGGGCGCCGCCCATCAGTCCGAGAGCAGGATGTGATGTCACAGCGATAGTCGGCTGCCATTTTCTGTCCAGCTTTGTGTTTGCGAGTGGGGGCTCCCTCCTCACCCGCTCCAAGGACCGGACATGTTTGAAGCCAAACCTCGGGCGGTGGAGAAGAAGGAGTCGAGCACTGAGACAGGTAGCGTGTTTGTGTTGCCGTGTGTGTTGATGTTGTGATATTATCAGTGAAATATCTCCATGGTAACTGTAAAATTAGCATGGATTTTCAAAATGATGCTCTGCCAATGTCATGCTGCCCTGAAGTACAGTGTGCTGTGTCTTTGGATGCTATAGATAGCCTCATCTGTCCCAGTAAACCACATATTTGCTCAAGTGGAAGGACATGGGCTTGTACAGTGCCTGAGCCAGACACACACACACACACACACACACACATTAAGATGCTTCATCTGCCCACACTGAAGACACATTCACTGCAGTCTTACATTTGTCATCTCACCACGGCTGCACTATTTTGACATCATATTTATGCGGACCGACATCACAGTGCTATCAATCTTCTCATCTAACTCTCAGTGAGAAAGTGAATGGTGTCAATTCCCAAAATTCCTAAGTGCTCCTTTATAAATATTGCAGGAGCCAACTATATGCCTGTGGGGAGCATGAATGATGAATGATGAAAGTAATCATTAGATGCTGGTCTCTAAATTATATTTAAACTGCCTTCTAACCCACAGATGAGGGTCTGGGCAGCAGCAGTAGGCATTATGGCTCCGGCTCACTTGGGTCAGGTTCGGCCGGATCCGTCTACCTGTCCGACAGCCAGGACTGGGTGGTCTCCCCGAGCTGCTCTCCGGATGAAGGCCCCGTCCAGCCCACCGCCATCTCTCCCATGCTAGCCGAGGAGACGTTTCGCTACATGAGTACGTGTTTATATATGAGTTTAGCATCATCAGGACATCGCTGCTGTTATTTTGAATAGGTTGGAGGGATCTCTCTATGCTTTCCTGTTTCTGTCTCTGCTCTCTTTTGATTGGTCAGGCCTGGGGTGACATCACTGAGCAGATGGCGTGTGTGTGTCTCGGTGCATTGGACACGTGAGGGATTCATTTTATGCAGCGCACATCCTCTTCAATTAAAATCCCAGGGATTTAGCGTGGATGTTATTTGACTGTCATTGTGCCTGATTGTCTTTGCTTGTGTGTATCAGACAGCTCTGACAAGTGTGTGTGTGTGTGAGAGAGAGAGAGAGAGGGAGAGGGACAGTGAGCAAGAGGAATCCAGCGATCCAGCCAGTGTTAAGTGCAGCTGAGTTCAAAGCCAAGGCCAGAGTCACGGGACAGAGAGTGATGAGGGGGGAGGAGGAGGGTGAGACAGAGCGGAGTGATAGAGGATGAAGACAGGATAGTCGGGAGAGCAGTCGGATCATGCCGGTTTTAAACGTCCGAAATGAGGAAGTTTACGATAACTTCGCTGCGGAAGGTGAGCGGAGGCGTTAGCACGGTGTTCGGTGTGTGTGTGTGTAAGTGTGAAGTGTGAAGTGTGAAGTGTGTGTGTGTGTGTGTGTGTGTGCGTTGAGATAGAGCGAGACCTGTGAGCCGGTGTGACTGCAGAGTGTGCTCAAGTTTTGTCTGCAAGGTCAGGCGGAACAAGAAGGGGTGGAGGGGAAGTTTGTGAGCATACTGTATTGTGCGTTGGTAAAATCTTTTGAAAGACAGGAAGTGGACAAGTCTGAATGAATGCTTGTGTGTTTACATTCAAACAGGCCGTGGTATGCGGGAGCAGTGTTGACAGTTGGATTGAAGCCACTTCGTGTCTGTTTTTCATCTTCATCTTTGCACAATTACAGCACTTATTTCCTCTGTATATCACTGCATACGAATCATTTTGCATTGATTAGATATGACTTGAAAAGATACAGAAGATTCAACACGGTAGATGCAGAAGGCTTTTGTTGACCTGGTATTTTCACAGGGCCTGTGTTTAGGTGTTTGTTAGCTGCACGTGTGACAGAAGAGGTACAGTGAGGGTGTCGAGGTTTCACGTTTCTTCTTGGTGATACATTTGCTCCACTTCTGCCGTGTTAAATCAGACACAGCCTATTAATAGTGCCCGATACGCTGGCAGAGGCCTGATGCACTCGCGGAGGCGCCGCATGTTAATACGCAAATGCCCCCTGGCAGAAATGTGTGAGGATGTTTAGACGAGTGTGGTTTTGATGCATTTAGACAAAGCTGACTATGTTTAAACAGTCTGAATATCTAATCCCGCTATATGATGAAGTATCAAGTGTTTCATTTGTGTCGTGTTGTGAAATTGGATGAAGGAACTGTGTTGGCAAAAATGCCGTTTGAACAGCAGAAACAACTCCATTTTACTGCAAAAGCAAAGTATATTTATTTGAAGAAACATTATGCAGTGAACCCCACACAATGGATTGTTCATGAGCTAATATTTGCAATTGGGTTAGGCGATACGATGGTTTATACCGTGACATAGTATTAATGCGTCTACCTGGAGAGACTAGGCAATACCATTACCAATACTGGAGCTATTCCTTATTGTCCCTGCTATATATTCTTCTTTTACTCTGAGAACAGCGTGTTTATTCAGTCATGGAGTTCGGGTAATTACCTCTTCCTGTAACTGTAACCATAACATAACTACATAGTTCCCCTTTAAAACTTTTATTTTGAAAGAAAGTTAGTTTTACTGTTTTGAGTTGTTAGGTGTTAGTTGTTTTTGTTGCAATGGATGATATATATAATCAGATGTTCCAAAGTACAGTACTTTATTGTTATTTCAATCCGTTGTTTATTGAAGTTGCATAATGTGACCTACAATTACATATACTTTGATAGTGTGAATAAGGGTGTTATGACAACTAGATCTTGTCAAATGAGAGTGATGTTCCCCATCTTTTAGTAAATTACTTGAAGTAGTAGCTTGGTTTGTGTTGTAATTATGAGTTTTAAACGATCCTTTGGTTTTGTCAGTCTACAGTGATGAGTCAGGGTGTTAACACATGGACAGAGTTTAATTAAAGGATCAGCCTGCTTCTAATGCTTTTCTAGTCTTGGAAACTCTGACCTCACACGTGTGTGTCCTGTCTAATTCAACCTCACAAAACTACATCAGTATCACAATTGACCAAACTCGTCTTGCCTCCTACTTGGTCAGTAGGGATCCGCAAACTTGACCTTTATCCCTGTCCGACACAGATTACATAAAAAAGTTATGTCTTCAGCTGGTGTCGCTAGTTTATTAGTGTCAAAGGTCCAAACAACTATGAATAAAAAGAACCATATTGTTTCTTATCAAGTCACTCATTGACCATTGCACTGTGTCAGTATGAATACAGTTTGAGAATTGGTACCAAAATGATAAAGATCATTCATTGAACTTTGCAGTTATGTAGTTTATTGTGGCCAGAGTTCAGTCACACATTCCACACTATGTGTGTGCAGTGTGTGACCTCATTTGGAGTAATGTCTTGAGTTTTTCATGTTGGGTTTGGTAGATCATGATCAAACCGGACCATGGACATAATTTATACAGTGACAGCATACTCTTCCCGGCAGGTAATGGGATATATGTGTGTGTGTGTGTGTGTGTGTGTGTGTGTGTGTGTGTGTGTGTGTGTGTGTCTGTGTGTGTGTGTGTTTGTGTCTGTCTCTATGCGCGCATTGTCTTCCAGTGTGTATAAGAAAGATCTGTCTCTGTTACGCAGAGGTTATTTTTAACTGTCGGTTGTTGGTGCTGCTTGCGGACCCAGAGGTCACTGTGGGCCTCAGATTACTGGACGGCAGCTCTCATCCATTAGAGCAGCTGCTTCTCTTGAGGCTTTCTAGCGCTGCTTATTACATTTAACTCCTGATGATATGTTGTTTGTTCGACCACAGCAAAGATTGCACTCAATTGTTGCAATTGCAAGTCTTTTCTTATAAACAAAATGAAATCACTGAACTGTGCAGCAATAAGTGATCTCTATTTATCTTGTGTTTTTGATATTTTGCCACGTTTCACTTACACTATCATTTATATCTTATACATTGTTTTAGAGTTGTTTGGGGGATTCACAAAAGTTTATCTTTTGCTGCAAATACAGCCAAAAATACAAGGTTTATGATTGACCGAACAAAGAAAATGTGAACTAAGCAGTTTTGTTAAAATCCAGAGTGATGATTCTGAGTGATAGACAATGTTTCAATGATTAGAGATGACACTTTTCTTTAAACAGGTGGAAGGGGGAGCGGTGCAGCGCTGGTGACACCCACTCAGGTGCTAAAAGCGAACCAAACTAGTTGATGTGTAGATTCTCTGACTCTCAACAAACTAATTCTATATAAGATTGATTTATTGAAGCTTCAGCTTTCACCCTCAGCTTCTGACTTCTCTCTCTCTCTCTGCAGCTCCTTTCTGTCCATTCATCTTCAAACAAGCTGTTTGCTTGTTCACCTTTTGAACTCTCCCTTCTTTTCTTTCTCCTGTCTCTCACTAGCGTATCTTGCTTTGGAGCCCTCCTCTTATTCCCACCCCGGCTCTCAGAGCCTCTCCAAAGGTATCTTCCTCTCTATACTTGCCTGTTCTGCTCTGCAACTTCTTCATTTAGCTCCAGTGTGAGAGAGGGGCTTCAGACCTCAGCTGCACTTTACCAGGAGCCCTTCTCTGCTTTTTTTGCATGTAGATGACAGCAGACAAGAGATTTGCATAGTATAGGTCTGCTGTCTGCCACTGTAGGCAGCTTGTAGTATCATATAGTGTTTGTGTGCAGTTTATTTTTTGTCTGTGTAAGGCTATTGTGGCTTCATTTCATTCAGACCACTAGCAACCACATTGCCACACTGAGCTATATCTTCAAATGACATTATTAGTGATTTAGCAATATATCTGACACATATTTTAACCACACTAGTTCATGATCGATATGGTGCAGTGTGATTAATCTGAGCAAGTTGCTTGTGGTCAGAAATATT
Source organism: Spondyliosoma cantharus (assembly GCA_900302685.1). Lineage (NCBI taxonomy): Eukaryota > Metazoa > Chordata > Actinopteri > Spariformes > Sparidae > Spondyliosoma > Spondyliosoma cantharus. The sequence goes on from OMLP01030319.1 coordinate 14,850, forward strand.
AGGTAGTAGGTAAAGGTGGCATGCCACAGAAGTGTGTCAGGCGTGATATTTCATGTTTACTTTTGTTTCTGTTTTTGTGTGAAGTTCCCTGAATGAATATTTTGAATGCTCATGCCACAGTGTGCATGAAAGATTGCCTGCCTGTGTATGTTTGCATTTGCTTGTGTGAATCCTAAAAGTAAAATTTTCTCCCTGGCAGTCCTCAGTGCTGATCGCGTCGAGCAGATGACCAAGACTTACAATGATATGGAAGTGGTTACGCAGCTTTTGGCCGAGGTAGGTGTCTTGTCACTTGTAACATTTCGTTTTTAATAAGAAGCAGTGTCTAATTGACTCATTATTTGTGCTTTTGTTGGACAGCGGGACAGAGACTTGGAGCTGGCAGCTCGAATCGGTCAGTCACTTCTGCAGAGGAACCACCTGCTGCAGGAACGCAATGAGGCCTTAGAGGAGCAGCTAGCACAGGCCCTGGACCAGGTAGCTTTGGCATGCTAGTTTTTTTTTGCTTTATAATGTCAGTTTTGCAGTTTGGTTGCATAAGTATTAGCTGCATATAATGGTGTCATCTGTGTATAACCGAATAAAGCCCCCCAAAATAATGTCCCAAACATTGATTGGTACACCGTTTTCAACTGTTAGCAACCTAATGGCAGGTTTTTGAAGATAATAATTAAAGTAAAATAATGGTTGAGATACACTAGTAGTCTTTTTTTAAAGGTTTAAAGGTTCACCTTTTATGGAAAGATGAAAATGTGTCATTTGTGACTTTGTTTTTTTTATGCAGTGTAGACAAAAAATGGACCCTGCTATCTTTCTAGCTTGAAACAGTGTTCTGGAGACAGTATTTTCTTCTGAGATAGAAAATATAAATACAAATATTTCTGAGATTGTATAGTTACCTACATAGATAAACATGCATAAACCTACATAGTGCCCCTTTAAAATTAACACAGTTTAGGTCCATGTCACAAATAAACAACTAAGAAGAGCCTAAAAATGTTGAATTTTTCTCACTGAACCTCTCTGTAAATATCAGGAATCTGCAGATTTATCATTCTACCCAATCCTTCCCCATCGACCAGGTTCACCAGCTGCAGCATGAGCTCAGTAAGAAGGATGAGTTGCTGCGGATGGTGGCCAGTGCCTCCGAGGAGAGCGAGACCGACTCCAGCGTGTCCACACCGCTGCGGCAACCTTTGCCACTTGGGGGAACCACTGCCGCTGCAGCCCTTAGCCAGCTGGAGTTTCTCCAGAGCAAGCTGCAGGACCTGGAGGAGGAGAACCTAGCACTGAGGTCTGAGGTACGAGGTATACACTGGACAGATGTGGTTGTAGTGGAGACTAGAATAGAAAATAACAGGAAGCGAAATGGCAAATTTTTCTGTTAAACTATGTCCAGTTAAACAAGCTTTTCACAGAAGGTCTTTTATGATGAGGTGTGTTGATAATGGAAATGGTATGTGAATTATTCCTCATCTTCACTCCAGGCATGTCAACTGAAAACCGACACCATCACGTACGAGGAGAAGGAGCAGCAGCTCGTGAGCGACTGTGTGAAGGAGCTCCGTGAGTGAGATGCGCGCACATTTACACCGAGAATACACGGCCTGGTAGATGGCTCGTTTAAACCGCGATCTCTATGTGTTGGTTCTAGGTGAGTCCAACAGCCAGATGGTGTCTCTGACGGATGAACTGTCACAGAAGAATGAGGAGCTGATCAGACACCAGGAGGAAATCGCTCAACTGCTCTCTCAGATTGTTGAGCTGCAGCACAGAGTGAAGGAGGTGGGATCACAGAACTACTGTTACAGGTTATGCTCTGATGAGATGTGCACTTGAGTCACGTAACTTGGATTAGAGTCGGACTGAAGTCATGAATCTGATGACTATAGTCTGCATTTAAGAAGATCAAACAAGATTTGCGACTTGACTTTGACTCCGACAAGACTGAGAAACCGATTATATTGCTGGATCGAGTATGGACAGCGTGCTGAATTGTGGCCAGACTGTTTTTTTTGTTTTTTTTTATACCTGGATTTAATAAAACTTGACTTCTTGCTTCTGGGACAGTAAGAGTGTCACACTGACCTGATTGTGTTTTTAATCTATTGTTTTCTGTGCAGCTGGCTCTAGAGAAAGAGGAGCTGAGGATCCACCTACAGGCCTCTAAGGATGCTCAGAGACAGCTCACAGCAGAGGTACAATGCTTTTAGCACGGTATAGCAATTACCTTATGCTTCACAGCCTAACCCAGATTATTAACGAGGAAATAGATTTAATCATTTAACTAGTGATGTAATTCCATTTGAACAGCTTAAGTTCCTCGTTTAAATTGTGGTGAAAATCACAATTTCTTTAAATTGATCTTTTAATTAGTAATTATGTTAATACTGTAAATCCATAAAAAGGTTTAGCAATTTATTTCACACCATTAAATTGACAAATTATATATTTATTGTCTGAATGAATGTTGAATTTAATCTATTGAAGTTTTTGCTTAATCACTTTGTGTGTGTGTGTGAGTGTGTGTGTGTGTGTCTCCATTAGCGCTCACATAACATTGGTCGAGCAAACAAAGCGCCGAATCGTCAATGAGGATCCGCTACAGCTGAGGCGCTGGCGGGCTTGAACCATTGACTATATGAGCCTAATTACACACAGTTGTCTCAGAAGGGCCATA
>OMLP01030321.1:7980-21994 GCA_900302685.1 Spondyliosoma cantharus
GTATAGTTCTAAAAGAAAAAGTGAACATTTCGGAATCAATCCAGAGAATTTCTGCAGTATTGTGCATCTGGATTATTATAGTAACAATCCTGTTTTTCAGATGTCAGGAGGTCACACACCTGCTGTGACTTCATAGATCAGGATGAGGCCAGAACCACAGTTTTCTTATCAGATACAACTAGAGCTGCACTGATTAGTCGATTAGTCGACAACTATCAAATTAAAGCTGCGGTAATTGATTTGTTTTTTATGAAAGTGAGTGTTAAATTGCTCTATATTCCAACTGTAATCACTGTCACAGGGTGTTTGGTCAGTCACCTGTGTCTCTCCTTGTGCGGTAAAAGAGAAAAGACGCGTTCTCATATCCCTGCCCGCTTCATCCAATCAGGACGGAGAATTCCATAAAGCGGCGGTCCCGTCTGCTCGTGAACACGTGGAAAGCAGGATCGTCCTGTCTGTCACCTCACTGTTTATTCAAATCCTATTCAGCGTACTTCATTCTGTATTAAGGATGATAAAACCCATACCGGATAACAACACTGATACAAATACTTTTAAACATCCTGCACACACACACACACACACACACACACACACGGGAATTTTTTGGTGATTTCCATCAGACCTGTGCTTATATGTATTGTTGGGATTTACGTTTATGTTATATTTAAGTTGTCACACCATTCTAGATGACGAAAAAAGCTTACAGGTAGAGTTAAGATGCAGGTGGATAGAGTGAAAACACCAGTGTGGGTGGACTATGACCTTACAGGGCTTTTACTAAGCAGGAGGGGCTGGTTATACACCCATCATGTAGGTGCAAGGCTATCAGGAGATCACGTGACTGAAAAGATGGTAACAACTGCAACGCACGCCATGCCTAGGTTAAGGGTTAGGGTTAGACCAAGTTTAATCAAATGACCTTAAGCTTCTGTAGCATGGAGGAAATGTGCAGTCGTACCTTCTTTTAAAAATCAATCATATGAAATGAAGTAAATGTGGACATGTGGTTTATGTTTGCTTTGTTTTTTCACTTCCCACCATCAGATATTTAGTGAACAAATGTTCTACTTTTAAACACGTTTACACAGCAATTACCTGTTAATACTGATAATTGCTGAATATTAGACTAACCAAACACCTGTAAGTAAATGCACTGTTTTGCCTAAAAGCAGCTATGGGCCTCGTTATATTTTCTGTCTGTGATGGTACTGTGCAGAACAAATACGTAGGTTTGACTTGTTTGAGTTGTTATGAACAAGTTGACAAAAGAACTTGTATTTCTAATTGTCTTTGTTCTTGGCGTGTCCGTTTTTTTGTTTTTGTTTGAGCGGTGGAGGGATGTATATACACAGACACGGTACCTGACTTGGGCACAGTTCATTTAAACATTTTCAGATTCAGCTCGTCACAACACGGCTAAGCCACAGGGAGCGATGATGGACTCTGAGGTGTCTGTGCTGCTGCACTGTGCAGCCTGGAGCGGCCTGCTGGAGTCTCAAGTACAGGTGGAGCTCTCTGAAAGGTAAGAATCTCTAAATATGGGTTCAATCCATAGAATATTATGATTATCAGGCCCTTCCTACTAAACAGCAGTCACTCAAACATGTGACGTGCATATTTGGATAGAAAGTACTCACTATATGAGAATTTGTCATTTTAAAAGAAGTATATTTTCAGTGTCTACCTTCAGTCAGTTGATGTGATCTGTTGACAATAAGAAAAATATAGAATGATACTGGTGTCATCCTTTTTTATAGTCATTTTAAAACGGGCAAAGTGTAATTGAAGTAAGCTAAAAAAACCTGTTGCTCTTCCTCTCCTCTCTTCCCAGATTCAACAGGCAGACAGATCCGGCTCTGGAGAGTGAAATAGACAAGACGTGGACAGAGCGTGTGTCCAAGGAGCCGTGGCTTTTCAACGGGTCCAAGTTCAGACTGCACTCATTCTGCTTGGCCTCGTTGACCTCTGTTTCTCCTAAACACCCACCCAACAGATCACGCGGCAGCAGAAGACTGGAGGAGAATGTATGTACGGGCGATTGTCTGCATCGCTCTGCTCCAAACAGTCTGGATGAAAGAAACGGACCTGCAGAAAACACAGACGAACATGAGAATGGACCGCTCCTCACTCTCAGACTGGGCCTGACATGCTACAAGGACTACCTGGGAACAAACTGGTCGTGTCGCGTGGCAGAGCTCCGTCAGCTGGGACAGACGGAGTTCGGCGATCCTCTGGCGCTGCTGGCTCAGCCTCTGGGTGTGGGCGGCGTCCTGTGTACAGCCGATGGTCAGGTGGTGCTGATCCGGAGGAGTCAGAAGGTGGCAGAGGCGGGCGGGCTCCTGGACATACCGGGAGGTCACCCAGAGCCGAAGGTGAAGTCAAATAAAAGTGAGCGATGTGTCACTAATATTCTGATGTGTTATTTGAACCATTGCTGCCCTCCTCTCAGTTGGTGTGCGAGTGTTTGGGCCAGACAGTGCGCGAGGAGCAGATCAGTGTTGGCATGATGAAGCCGAGGGCCGTCGTCGCAGAGCTGTTCTCATCTGTGTGTGCCGAGATCAGAGACGAGGTGGGTTTCCCTGCACACCGCTGAAGACTTGTTATTTCATGTCAAACTGATGTTCAGTTACGCGTAATGATAAATGTATGTCCACAGGTGAATATTCCTTTGAGCTCCCTCGGACAGCCTGTCCTGATGGGTGTCGCTCTGAATCACACCAGTGCCGGCAGAGCGAGCGCCGAGTTCTACGTCAGGTACCCGTTCGTTCAGTTTTAATCCCCATGATGAGCAGTAACACGCATTTCTTATATATAAGTGGTTCTAGTGGTGGAGTCGCTAAAAGTTGCTAATGAAAATTAGGAACAAAAACATTAAATCCACTGTTATTTGATTCAGTGGGAGAAGGTTTGTATGACAGGATTCACTGTCACCAATTTGAGCATCTCGGGCTGCAAACTTACGATCATTTTTATTTTCAATGAATATATCCGTTATTTTTTTGACGAATCGATTTTTTGTTTGATCTATAAAATGTCAGAAAATTTGTGAAAAATGCTCATTGGTGTCGTGACACACTCAGTTGTCTTGTTTTGTCCACAATAGAAGAAATTCAGTTTACCGTCCTAGAGGAATAAAGAAACTAGAAAATATTCACTTTTAAGAAGCCGGAATCAGTTTTTACTTTGTTTTCTTATAACAAAATGACTCAAACCGACATGACGTTTTAATGTGATGTTGTGAAATCTCTTTATTAAAAAAAAAAAGCCTTTGAATTCAAGAAAAACTAATATGTCAGGAAATAAGTAAATGAGGTCGTGTGGTTTATGTTTGCTTTGCTTTTACACTTCCCATCATCAGCTATTTGTTCGACAAACGTTCTACTTTTAAACACCCTAACCCTTACAGCAACGGTTTGCCTTACAGGTATGAGTGTCGTTACATATTCTCTTCGATGGTGCTGTGCAGAACAAATATGACATTTCAGAGAAATGTCAATGAAATTACAGTGCAACCATCTAATTTGACAGTGCAGGATTCAACAATGTTCTTGTAGTCATTTGTTGGTTTGATTAGTTGCTGGTTACGATGGCAGCATAAAACATTGCAGATAAAATATATTCATTAGGGCTCTAACATAATGAGTGCAAGATGCTTGCAGAGATACGGTGGAAGTTTTCCTTAAATCTCGATGAAGATTTAATCTACAGCCGACTTCCGATTTGTCCTCAGTTGCTCGCTGACATGTGATGAAGTCAGAAAGTTGTACTGGAAAGGAGGAGCGGAGGCCAACGAGTCCACAGATATCGTCTTCCTCAGCAGAGCGGTGGGTGGTGGAGAGTTTTTGTCTTTGTTTTTTCGGCAAGTTGCATTAGGAGAAGGTACGGGATGTCACAAGATGTAGATAAAATATTGTTAAGATTTAATTTAATCTTCTCTGAAATGTGTAGGAGGTGATGCAGCTGGACCAAAGCAGCCCCCTGTGGTCGGAGCTGTGTCCTTCAGCTAAAGGAGCCGTGCTGCTTTATCAGAAAGTGAAGCCGGAAAAACGACACAACAAGCAGCTGAACGCATCGGGGGATGGATGATTCAATGTAGACAAACACACAAAGAGAAACATTTCAATTAAGCTCAGGGATTTATTTATCTTTGACTTTAAGTAGTCTCGGACCAATACTGATGTTAAAACTGTGCAAAATACTGTATATTTCATAGTTTGTACACTGTACAGTAAAAACATGTTCAATTAAAACAAATATTTTGAATAAAAATCATAAAAAGTGACCTGTTTTGTTTTTTTTCCAGTTGTAGGATTAAAAAACTACAAAACTGATCTTTGATTGGCCAAAGCAGCGAGTGCAACACAGACTGTAGTCTGTAGTTCTCTGTGTAAAATTACTTGTTAATAAATGTAGCTCTCTTTTTAAATTACATGACATTAGTAGAATTATTGTCCTTTGTCCTTTTATTATTGGCCTTGTAAACAAAGATGCAGCATCTGTTTGTTCTTGCTCCAGGTTCCTTCACCAGTAACCTTCATAGCTGCTGTCTCTGTAGTAACAGGCCTGGTCCTGATCGGCCGGGTTCCACTGAAATGTAAAGAACATAAAGTACATTATGATTTAGAGGTTGTTGTTGTTGTTGTGAAACCAAGCATCTGTCTGGTTTGGCTACAGTTTAGAAGAAAAACCAGACTCTCAACTCTGTATATAGTGTGACATTTCTATTCTAGAAGGAGCTAGTGTAACATTTCCCCTCGGGGATCATTAAAGTATTTCTGATTCTGACAAAGCAGCCACAGTACACGATAACAGTCTGTCAACACAAGATCAGGATCAGCTCAACCACAGCTAAAACCTGATGTTTAACGGAGAATAGATTCCAGATAAACCTCAGATCTGACTTCTGGTGGTGATTTTTACAAAACATGTGGCACAGTAATGAGGTTTAAGAGACCAGGTGACTTTGTTCAAGACATTAGGTTTAAACCTTAATCTGCAGCTACGTTAAAGTGCAAGAAACATCCCCAAATGATGTCGTGTTTATTTTGTGTGTGGATAGGACTTCACTACACTCACATATTTTGGCTGCTGCCTCCAAGACTGCATGTTGCTCCACCCTACGAACAAAAAAGACAAAACATTTTAAATCTATTATTATAACCTCTCCCAAAATACAACCCGTCATTTCACACACTGACCGTGAGGTCCAGTCCGTTGCATCCTGTGTGAGGGTAGAACTCTGTGAGGGTGGGGTCTTTTCCTGTAAAGTCGGGGTTTCTTCTTCTCCTGTTTGGGGATGGGAGGCAGCAGCCTGCGAGCCTCGTCTTTGTACTCCTGCAGGAGCGTCTGTGCCTTTTCCTGAGGCAGCTCAACGTACTGCAGCTCCTCCAGCAGGTCGCTCTGCTGCTCTGGAAGACAGCAGCTCACTGAGGAAAGAAGGGAAGTTTAAGATTATTTATAATTGTCAGAGGCTCCAGTTTTCAAACCAAAGAGAACAACAATGCATTTAAATTGTATTAAAACACATCACTTAAGCCAATGAATTACATGACAGAATTTAATAATAAGGAGAGTCTGTTTTTGTTTTTTTTCCCCTCTTGTCTCTATTGTCTTGTTTCCTTTTTTGGAGAGTGGGTTAAATGACTCCCAAAGAGAGAATGATTAAACATTAATATTATTAAATTATCTCTAAAAGAAATCCCTTTCTGATTGAAACTGTAAGTGATGGTGTTGTCTTTTCAAATCACTGAAATGTAAGTCAGACCTTGGAGTTTAAGCAGGGCGGTCTCGGGGATCTGGTCCCCGTCACTCGTCTGGTGCTGGGACAGTCGTCTTCTCCACTCGTCTGCTGAGGGAAAAACCACCACCACCTGCCGCCTGAAGCCTGTGAACAGCTGCAGCTTGTGACGGCGTGCAGAGAAGAGGATGTTGCACTGGACAACAGAGAGAGAGAGAGAGAACTTCACTCGACCTTTCATCCACATGAGGGTGATGGGATGACTTGACGACTTATAATTGCCATTATTACCTGATAATAAGTGTTACCTGATCGAGGATGTAGTTTCCACGAGTCTGAGCAGCCATCTTGATCAGATCAGTAAGACACTGACAGGCCTGCTGCAGCCTGCTGTCCCTCTGTCCACCACTCTATACACACACACACACACACACACATTTTGGGATTGATCAGATATTGAACATCATCCTCAAAGTAGTTCATTTATATAATATAAAACTTGAGAGTGGTGACAGTAGGTTCGACAGACCATCATACACGTGAGCAGCTCCTCTGTGCCCAACAGTCTGTACTGTTTCTCTGGATGCTGCTTCATGTGAGTCCTGGCCCAGCGACTCTTCCCAGAGCCCGGAAGACCAACGATCAACAACATCTGGGGGGGACAGAGACGGAGATTCAAATGTAACACCTGCCTGTCTGGACTTTACATCCTGTATGAAAATACACATGAAACCATTTGTGGTTTTGAATGAAATGCTCCAAAAACTATTAGATAAGCAGGCCGACATGCCAAGACATTGAACATAGTAAATGTTGCACCTGCTCAATATGACTGTGTTAAGAATAATGAGTGCAGAATTTATAAACAACGTTAATTTCTATCACATCATCAAGTCAAAACCACACATTAATGTTTTAAATAACCTCGTGATAACGTGCATTCTACATTAAACCTTTCTATTTTTAATGGAAACCCAAGTACTGCCTCTCACCTCACACTGTGCTCTGGAGGTTGGAGCAAATATAGTGCGCACCCTCTGCCCAGCAGAGAGAGCTGCCAGTGGTGTGAACCCTGGAGGACCCGGGTACCAGGGAGGAGCTGTGGGGTCCAGGTGAAATCTGACTGAACAGCTTTTACAGAGGACGTGAGGGAACAGCGTGCAACCAGAGGCACCCAGTGAAAAGGCCACACCCATGAAACGACCGTTTTTATGGAAAGAGAGCTCAACAGCACCGTCTTTAGAGAAAGACTGGACACACAAACAGACACACACAGCCGAGATTAGAAAAAAGGAAATGTCCTCTAACTTTTCTAAAACTGGATCTTTATGTTACAAGACAACGAGACAGTAAAGCTTCGAAGACGGTGAATAGAAACGTGTATCTTACAGCATAACAGCCGATGATGTCTCCCACTGAGAAGGGTTCTCCAAACTCTTCCTCCGTCCCACCTGACACTTTTTTACCGCGCCCATCATAAGCAAAAGAGAGTTCATCTTCACCTGGTGTCAAACAGAGAGAAAGCCAGAGGGACAAAGAAGCAAGTGATCTTAATGGGAATGAACTGATCTCCACAAAATGTGCCACTGTTCAAACACATTCTCCTGGGGAACAGCTGAAATGAACCTAATAATAACATGAATCCTTACCCAGCAGTAGAGAGGTGTTAGTCATCGACCATCCTACTCTCAGGCCGTGAGGATCCATTTCTTCTTGTGCGTTCGATAACGTCCTCTCCAGCCTCACCTCAAAACCCACCCTTCCCTGAAACACCCCATGGGTGAGCCTGCAGCCTGACCACAGCAAGGGGAATCGAGCCCAGAACCGCGGCTGACCACACGCACCGTCAGGACCCACCTCGAAGTGGAGGTGACTGTCGCCTGTGCAATGACAAGGAAAGTCGGTTATCTTCGCAACATTAACTCTTCATAGTTAAATATATCAACTCAATCATGGGTGTGTCTTCTTCCTGCACCAGAGTGTTGTCTACAGACTTACATGGATTTAATCTGACTCCATCTTCATCTTCCTCTCCTGTCTCCTCTCTGTCTGCTGGAGGCTGTGGTGATTTGGCTCTGGTTGAAGAAGAGATAGGAACGCATGTTGCTTTAAAACACCCTTTTCAAAAATGATCAGGTCCATAAGAACTATACTTATGTAATGTTTATTTATACATGGAAGTATGTAGCATTAACTGTCAGTCACACACTACAGCATTTATAGCCAACAGACCATTTGCACAGTCATGTTTGCTTGTGAAAGGTCATTTTAGGAGGTATGAAAATCAGTAACTTTAGATAAATACAAGGTTTAATCGTCACATTTACATGTAAACCGTCACACGTCCATAACACAAACCTTCCTTCATGAACTGAACTGAAATCTGTGTTTACCTTTTGTATCGTATCTCCTCTTTAAACTCGTAGAAAGCTCTTCCTCTGCCCAGCTCAGCCCTCCTGTCCTCTCCCGGATCCTCCACCTCTCCCTGCTGCATCTCCACCTCCACCGACACACACTCTGAGGTAAACTGGGAGCCTGGCTGAGGTGGAGTCAGGCCGGTGTCCGTGTCTGTCTGTGTGGCGGAGTCTGTGAACTCTCTGGTGGGGCAGTCTACTTTACACCGCGCAGTGACACCAGCCTCTGTCGGTGGTGATGAGGACGGAGCGCGGACGTCCACAGTCTCGGTCGGTTCTGAAGGTGTCGGTGAGGGGACGTGTTGTATTTGTATCTCTTCCACACCGTCTTCTCCGGTTTGTCTCGCCTCACAAGCAGACCACAGCCTGCCGACCAGCTCAGCTTTCAGCCCCTTGTTGTCCAGCCCGAGTTCTTGAAGTTTGGACCGCAGCTCGGCCACTTTTAACTTCTTAATGTCCGTTAGCTTCATTGTTGAGTCACTATTAACTCTTCTTATTCGAGTTATGGCTTCTTCAGTTAAAGAAAAGAGATCTAAAGTTCACTGTTACTGGAACTACAGTTGCAGTTGGTATCAAAACATCGGTTCAATATGGTGCCCTGGTTTCTGATTGGCTGTTTACTTCTTCTTCTACGGATTTTTGTCAGCTCAAACACCGACAGGAGACTTTACCGCCACCAGGCGGCTAGAAATGTTACTACACCTGCTGTTGACTCATGGATAGTCAACATTATTTAGGCTTTATCTATCGGTTCTCTTTTCTTTATTCTCAATTGTTTTCAGGTTGAAAGGCTACTGTAACGTGCTGTTGATTTATGAAGACTGATCCTAAATTACAAAGCAGTGGTGGAAGAAGTATTCAGATCCTTTACTTAAAGGGTCTTGGGGAGAACTTCATATGTGCATATAGGATTTCTAGCCAAAGCTTTTTGTCACCACTATTATGAACGTTCATGACGACCTTGTAGACTCAATCTGCTCTGTTAGTTTATTTAATCTATGTATATGTTGCTTATAGGTTTCAGTTATGTTCCTCTTTAAAATATGAGTGAACTAAAGTATGTAAAGTCCTGCCTGTAGTGGAATCACACTCTCAACTTATCAGTCAGTACGGATGTGTATGAACATTTTTAGTAAGTATAAGTTGAGACAACACTCTTTTACAATGGGAAGATTTTTATTCGACAAACAAGACAAATGCAAAAACACGAATGTGAATGAGCACAAACGGTATAAGAGGTAAAAAGCAAGACTGTTATCAGTTATACTACAAAAAACATTTCATATATTACAATTAATGTTACGTGACCTTACTGTCTCAACTCTCTGTACTTCAGCTTTGTTTCTCAGCTGTCTGTGTTTCATTAAAACCACTTGGGTCAGTGATGTGATTGAGGTGATGAATCATTTTAGGTCATATCTTCTTTCCTCGTCACTGAACCATTTGGGGCTCCGCACAAATCTCTCTCAGTATGACAACTACTTCCTAATAACACAGTCTACACTATAAAGTAGCATCTGAGAGGAGCTGACTGCTTCATTATCGCCCTGAGTGGCCATGTCCGCACAGACAGCGTCATAATAACAATCGTCACAAGAGAGAAGGTCAGCAGTGATTTTTCTGTTACACAACATTCGGGTCATGCTCACACAGTGAGCCTGCTTCTCGAACACGGCAGCTCAGTCTCACTCTCACCGTTAGCTTTACAAAAAAAAAAAGCTCCTCAGTGCTACATTTTAATATTACATCAGAACATGTGTTCTCCCTGATGAGGACAAAACTGTGCAAAATGTCAGACTCCATCTGAAATGTAAACAACCATGCATATTACATATATTCAAAACGTACTCTAGGAAAACACCATCTGGTTACTTGTGGTCAAATAACCACAATAAGTAACACTGAGGTTTATTAGATCACTGATGACCTGATGATCTACAACTGATCTGATGAGTGTTTATTTTCTGTCTTCTGTAAAATCTCTTTTTGTCCCAAGACAGAGGTGAAGTTAGTCCCAGTTAGTGCTCACTGTTTAATTTAAATCACAGAGCCGAACTTCTGTGTTTTCCTGGAAAATAAAGTCACTAGAAGCTTTTTTAACGACACTTTGTGCTATGCTGAATCTGAATCCTTTGCGATTCCTCTAACTACATATTCAAAAAGTGTCTTCTAAATTGTAACTCTGTCTCCTAACTGAATCAAAAAATGTAACTGTTCTACTTTGGTTGCTCATAATTAAGCTCAGAAATGATTTAGAAAAAGAGATGTTTTTTTCTGTGACTTAATGAATACATGAGAGGCACAAACTTGGTTGAAGTTGTTGTGTAACTGTGAGGTGATGGGTGCTGTAATGTAATTACTATGTTGGCTCTAACATCATTATCATTATATAATAAAGCCTGATCACTATTTGAGATTTTGAAAATCATATATATTTCAGTATGAAGAGGTAACAACCAGATTCTTTGGTTTTTAAAACAACTGTGACTTATTTCATATTTTACCATAAAAATGAATTTGTCAGCGCTCTTTGGAGAGAATACTCATGTTTTGAAACGAACTGATAAACATCTCTGGCATTCCTGTTCTGTAATTTCTTGTTACGCATCAACTCACATATAGAATCTATTGGTCAGGGTCTATTATATAAGATGATGAATTATGATTCCTATAAAAATAAAGCCATGTCCTTAACTATATGTCTTCATTCTACATGCAGTAGGGACTGTAGAGCAGAGAAAATGAGGTTCAAACTAAATTTTGCTAATGTTGTTAAGTGTATCATCTTTCATCAGTACCCCACACACTCAGTCAGACTAAGAGGGTGGGTGTTGCTGGAGGAGGTGAGGGCGAGCCGCTGTCAGACGGACTGTGTCCCAACAGCAGCTCCTTCTCTCGGGGGCGACAGGGCCCGGTGATGTGCTGGCTGTGAGAGTGGTAGAGTCGCAGGAAGGCCAGGACGGACTGAACCAGCCACAGAGCCGTCACACACCACAGAGATGCCTGAGGACACATAAAGTGATTAATTAAGCTTACAGTCACACTTATATAATGATAACAGCAGAATAAACTGGAAAGCTGTGGGCACACTTAGAAAAGGCCAATGTGGGTGCTGGCGTATGAGTGTTGGCTGCCAAGAAGAAGGTTTTTCAGTGGGTCAAATGGATCTGGTGTTAAGAGAGATTAAGAACCAGGACGTCATGTTTCTTTGGAAGAAGCAGAAAGAAGCTACATCCGTGGGAAAGTCACAGGAATCAGATCAACACAGCTGTAAAGCTTGTTGTAGGTTAGTTGGACAATATGTTGTTACAGAAATAATTGCAATAAACAATATTAATGTTATTTTAAGACCATTTATGGCACTATTATGATGAAGATATAATTGCATAATAATAAATAACTTAATAATAAACGAGTAATTAACTTTTAGTCCTTAAAAACACAGAGTTAAATCTTCTTGGCCACGACTACAATAGTTTCCACATTGACTGAAAAATGGGCATCGCCACTGAGATTATCTCTGGTAAAACAGAACACAATCCCTCTCCTCCCACACTGAAATGGCCCAACAAGAAAACATTGAATAATGTAATGAAACAAAACAGGAATTCAGTCTGTCTATCTGGCTGGATTACATCAGCTGTACCCAATTACTGTTAATCTGATAACGTCTAAAATGAAAAGCTTGTCTGTTCGCTGGTGAATGCTCTCTGCAGCTGCCGGTGTCTGTGTGCTGCCAAAAATAGCTTGTGAATAAAAAGACACATTATTATGTAACTCCACTATTCACGAGAGGACTGTGTGCTCAACTGCAGAGTGGTGACCCTCCTCTAGAGAAACGATCAGCTGCTTAAACTTGATAAACCGGTGAAGGACAGTTTTAATTTGACGGTGGGTATATAGAGTATATTGTGCTACTCATCTCAAATTCAGGTTGTAGCTATGGATTGTTAACATTAAATAATGTGTTGTTGCTGAACTAAAATTTGCATTGATGCCTAAAATGTTGACTTTAATTGCATGTAATCTTTGAAAGTTGTCTATCATGTTGTTTCTGTAAATGCAGATTTATATTTATGTTAATCAAACTATTACATATAAAGTTAAAGGGAACTTCTACATAAACATAACGTGTATTTCAAGTGTTTATTATTCAAGTATTGAACATAAAAACAATGCCTTTTAAAGCAGATATTCTGTCTTCTTAATAAATCACATATCCATTTATTATTTATTATACTTATACACTCTGATGCAACATGATAGAAAAACTCTCATTAGATTGATTCCTACTAAACAGACCTTTATTAATATTTATATATTAAAATGCTCTCAACACCGAAACTACTGCAGGTCATCGTTTTATGTGAATAAACCTGCTTGCTATTTGCACAAATATCCGTGAAAGAAGTATTGAGCAGTTGGTTCCTACCTGTGCCAGACTGAGCTCTGCGTAGAAAGAGGAGGTGTCCACATCCAGGTAAAGAGGAACAGACTGGGACTCTGCACAGCTGAACACAAACATACGTGAAGAGATGAGAAACACATTTTTCACATCTGACATTTTATCAGTCCAACATCAACACTGGATCCCAACTAACGTAGATTATTTCCAAAACCAAGCATCCATACACAGGATGATCCAACCACGACACCATTAAAGTTTCTCATCAGTCTGTTAGTATACCTGTACGGCCGTGTGCTGTCATCCGTCACAGTGTCGCACCAGGAAACCAGTCCCAGAGACAGGAGGATGCTGGCCCCTCCAGACAGGAAGAGAACACACACACTCAGCAGCACCGTCAGGAAGGACGAGAACAGAGTGCTGAGGGAAACACACAGTACAAACATCAGACATACTGCGTGGCGCTTTAGATAAAAGCATCGACCTAAATCTATATGTAGGCGAGCACACACTAGACTCTAGTCTAGTCATTAGTCAGTTAATCAATTAATCTATCGTCCTGGAAACTGACTAGTAACTATTTTGAGAATCAAACAATCATTTATGCATTTTTTATGTTTGCCACAAATTCTCTTCTTCCTGCCACTCAAATGTGAGGATATGCTGCTTTTCTTTTTTGTCATACATAATAATTAACTGAATATATTTGGGTTTTGGACACTTCAAGTGAAGTAATGAGTAAAAAGTGCGATATAAAGTAACTCAAAGTTGTGCACAAGTACACTATTTGAGTAAATGTACTTCGTTATATTCCATCACTGTTCATGGGCAGAAAAATCTGTTTTGGACATAGCTGTGACCCCCTTTTAAAAAAGTGCCTGTTATATTACTGGTTTATAGTCCTTGATGCATCTTTGTTTACATCACCTAAATGTTGCAGCAGATACAGATTGAGCTCTTCTTAGTTACTTTAAACTCAATCAGAATTGACTATTTGTGAGGTATTTTGACTCAACATTATACATCTGCAAAGTAACTCATAAAAGTAACGATTAAAAGCACAATCAAAGTACAATATCTGCCTCCAAGGCTGTGCACAAGAACAGTACTTGAGTAAAAGTACTTAGTTAACTGTTACAGTGCCGGGATGAGTATCAGTAGTATCTGCTGCAGCTGTATTGAGCTGTGCAGAACCAGGTCAGTAATGTGTCGGTACTGTGTGTCACTCACTCGTCATGCCGTCCGTGCAGATAGAAGAGACACCTCCAGCCCTGCGCTGCGCCGTACAGCACCGTGAAAATACCCACAAATGTGGCGAACTGGCAGGCTGCCGGTGGGCCCCACTGCTGCACCACCAGGTGGGAGACTTCTCCCGGCTGTCCCGTCAGCTCGGGCCGGTCCTCTGTCCTCCAGTAGCCGGTGGAGAAGAGTGCGCAGCGGCCTTTGAACGCGGAG
>OMLP01030322.1:6725-22345 GCA_900302685.1 Spondyliosoma cantharus
TTATTCTGTGACATTGAATTTTTATGTTGCGTCACATTTAATTTCACTCTTATTGCACACATCCCCAGCTCATTTTTTTTTTGAAGTAATGCATCTGTGGCACTTCAGGGTGGGGAAGAAGAAGAAGAAAAAAAAAAAGCCTGCTTCCACGTCTGAAGGAAAGTAAAGCAGCAGAGATTCAGCAGTGACTTGAGCCCTGTGGAACAGAGGGGCTTTTGTGGCTCTCACATCTGGGGGACTAGTTACGGTTCTCCCTCCTCCTCCAACCCCACAGCCCTGAGCTCGGGGAGACTAAAGACTAAAATAACCAGTTTGTGAGTCAAAATGAGGAGTCACTGAGCGTCGAAACTCACATTTTTCATCTGCCCTCCCTATGACTAAGCTGGACACACACACACACACGTTGTTGTGTCTGGCGTTGGAAATAAAACGGAACATGTGATTTTTTTTTAAGACCCGAGAGGAGACGCGTGGTGCGGCTCTGGCAGAGTCCTCTAATTGTTTGAGGACTATAATGTGAAATAGAAAACTAATCCACTTAGCGCGAGGAGCACGAGAGGGAGGAAGAGGAGAAGGAGGAGGAGGAAAAAAAAATCCTCCTCGTGCCAAGCGGGACAACGTCACCGCGCTGGCGCTGCGCATGCTCCCCAAACCACCAAACTGACGGTTTCTTAAGATAACCGAGGACACGTTTCTAATCAAAAAACAACTTCTTGGTTAAACTCATAAACTCACGGATGCAGCCGAGCTTCGCCTCTGAATGTGTGGTTTTATTTTTTTTGGGGGGGGGGGAGCAGCGGAGAGGGAGAAAGAAAAAAAAACATCCGTGCGCGCTCCTCCATCCCCAAATCCAGTCGACATCGCCAAGATGACCCACAAAAAAAAAAAAAAACAGCCCAAATACTCCGCACACCGGCTGCGTTAACACGGGAAACGGTGGCGCAAAACGTGCTCCAGATTAACGCGAGTCACAATCAGATCCGCACAATGCGCCTAATCTGACCGGGGCTGCGTTAATTAGCGCCAGCCCGTGCGCGTAAACTTCCAAGTCAGCCTCCAAACAATGCATCCAGGCAGCCTTCCTCCGCGAACACACACGTTATGAGAAGCGTTTTAATTATACTACGCGCTTTTAAAAACAAGTCACCCTTTGAGTTGAGGGAAGAAAAAGAAAAAGCTGCGCGATGCTGCGCTATCACGATTTTGTTTGTGCGGTTCATTTACCTTCAGTTGTGATTTTTTTTTTCTTTAAAGGGTTCCTCTGCTCGCTTTGTCCGCCGGACGTCTCCCTCAAAGTTGTCGCCTCCGTCCTTCGTTGTTCTCTTGGTTTTTAAAAAAAAAACAAAAGCCCTCCCGCCTCATCTAATATCAAGCCATCCAGTTTTCCTTCCCTTTCGCGAGGAGCCTCGTCTCCGGCCGTGTGTTGTGCTGCGGGGTGAGGACAAAGAATGATATTCCTAAATCCCCCCCTCTTTTCTCCTCCCAGTTTCAGCCGGGCACCCCACCCCCCTGTCTGCGCAGAAGTGCAGGAAAACGATCCACTGCCAGCATTCCTGATGCAATCCCTGCTCCGGCTTTAACTTTCCCCTGGACTCAACAGGGAGCGTAAACTCCAGAAAGCGCAGTCCAAGAATCATACATATGTATATAAACATATACACGTATATGGAGATGCTGGGAAGGAAAACATGCTACTGAAATTAACTTTCAAGTTTTGATTTCTGCCAGCAGAACAAACACCTCTGGCGGTGCTTCATGTCACGACCTGCAGATGTGTCATTAAGCCCTCATGAGCTGGAGCTGTAGGTGAGCATATAACAGCCTCCACAACAGGCAGCAACAGTTGATGTGGAACAACAACACAGCCTCACTGACAGGGAGTCCACTTCTCCCTGCTGACGCAGATTTGCGGAAGTTGATGACATTTGAGGCCCCTTCCTCCATGTCTCTTGCACTTTCTTTGACCAGGGTCGCACGTGCCTGTCCTCATCTCCCCCCCCCTGCTCTCAGCGTCTTGTTGAGGCTACATCCGACACTAAATAACGATCATTACCAGAGGACAAAAGTGGGGTTTATGCTATTTTTAAGCCAAGGTTTACAGTCGGGGGGCTTTAAAAGGGGAGCCTGGAGCCACAGCGACACAAATCAAACCCGATCGCCAGAGTGAATGTTGGCTTGTTTCTGCAAACCACAGATTCTGAATCCCTACATTTCAAATTTATGCCGTGACAACGCTGCTAAATCACTTGGTTAGGGGGAGTGTAATGGTTTGATTTGGAGCGAACAGTGTTGTTTCCATAAAAAAAATCGCTGTTGTTGTTGCAATAAAGAAGGCAGCAATATGTCCCGTTGTCTCGCTTTGAAATAACCACTTCTGTGGCCAAAATCACACAAAAAAAAACGATCTGCTTTCGTTACCAGAGAGAGCTGCAAAATATCCTGACGTCGGGCAAGAAATTACCCACATTTTTCACCAGAAAGATGGCTGCAAAACGTCCGGAAGTCTCGTTCAATAACACCCTGTTTTGTTGTCAGAAAGAAGACAGCAAAATGTCCTGGATGCCAGAAAGATGGCTGCAATATGTCCTCACATCGGCCTACAAATAACCTGCTTTCGTTGCCAGAAAGATGGCTGCAAAACATCCGGAAGTCTGGCTAAAAAGATACCCGCTTTTGTCGCGAGAGAGAGCTGCAAAATATCCTCACAACGGGCAAAAAAAAACGACCCACTTTTTGTCTGCAACATCACGCAAAAAAAAAAATACCTGCTCCTGTCCCCAAAAAGACAGCTGCAGTCATGTTAAAACGTACCCGCTCTTGTTTTTCAGAACGACGGCTGTAAAACTGACATCAGACTAAAGAATACTCAATTTTGTCTCCGGCGTCATGCCGAAAAGTACTTGACACCTGTCCCTAGAGAGACGGCAGCGAAATATTCAGACGTCTCGCTATAAAACATTCGCTTTTATCACCGGAAACATGGCCGCACGATCTCCCCGGGTTGTGCTTAAAAAAAAAATAAAAAATAGCTTTTGTCGCCAGAAAGAAGGGTGTCGCCGTTGGTCTCGATGAAAATTGACATTTTTTTACCATCAGAAAGATGGCTGCAAGATATCTCACCCTGCTTTTGTTGCCAAAAACACGACATATTTTCTGACAGCTCTGTGAAAAATACACGCTTTTATTGCCTCAAAGATGGCTGCACATGTCCCGAGGTCCCACCACAGACTACCTGCTTTTTGTCAGCAGAAAATGGCTGCCAACAGATGTCTTGAGGCGGTGTCGAACGGGGCTTGGTCTGCTCGGGCAGCCATCTCGCCACCTGTCTTCAGGTTGCCCGGCTCGTACACGTGTTGTCTGAACCCCGCCCCCCATCACTTTATGGTAGAAATGTTGATAGGATGTGAGTGAAACAAAGACATTCAGCATGTCAGTGGTTTGCAGAAACGTTCAGTCGTCTGACCTCAGCGCCGCGAGGACTATTGTTAGAAAACAAAAAACAAAAAAAGACGTAATACAAATCTGCAGCCTGGCATCAGCCTTACACTCAATCAAAGGTGAGACGTCCCTTTAAGCAGCTGAATTTCCAGGAGGCTTACGCTGCACTTTCCCCAGAGGAGCGACTTCAGTGAGATATGTGCGGTTACCCAGATTAAATACTGCAGGCATCCAGTCAGCATCGGTCTCCCGAGGTCATCGCTCAAATGAAACGATCACACTGCTCTGCCCCGGATCTCCCCGAATGCCAGTCTTTCATCGCTCGCCCGCCTCTCCGAATGAGAAAAAAAAAAAAAATCTATCTCCACGTATTGCTGCATGTATCGGTGACCTTTTTTTTTTTTTTTTCTTTTTGATTTTCCTGGCAACAGCACGTTATTGCAGGCAGCAGTTATTGTTTAATATCTGCTGCAAACAGGAGGTCAGTGGAGGAATGCAAAGCCCTTCCCCCTTCTTAGGGAGCAGCGAGGCTCTATTGTGAGCCACAAGCATGCTTTTATTCATAGGGTGCAAAGTGGGGTGCCCTGGTAAACCACAGTCCAAATGACAGAGGGAGATAATCTGGAGTCTGAGCGGCCGAGCCTCGTGCTGCCTCCAGCCCGCGAGCTCTCTTGTTGCTAACACACAAGACATTTTCTGTCTGCGCAGTTATTCCTGGTTGGGCTCTTGAGCTCGTTTCGAATTAAGATGGAAAAGATGGTTTTCCCTTCGTACACGCCGCAGAGATATCTCATCTGTACGTGTAACGAACAACACTGTTCCCTTTGTTGCTGTACTGTAATAGCCCTCTTGAACCCAACGCTGCTTTTTCAGTTCCCTCCAAGTCTTTTTTTAACATCCTGATGTTTGACATACGATCCGGCTCAAAGCAGCTGGCTCGATTACCCAATAGGGGAGACCTCAACATCCATCCTATTGTTGTGGTCTTTCAGCGTGGGCGTCAGAGTTTTCAACAAAAAAAAACCAAAAAACACAAATAGCATTTTATGATTCAGCCACGTCGCCGTGGATGCGGTTCTAACACGGCTCGAATGTTGTTGCTTTTTATCCCCTTTACGTTTCACCGCAAGACGAAGCGTGTCCGGACGGGCTGTTCTTTATGACTTATTGCTAACAGACGTGTTTTTCTCGGCGGTGACGGGCCCTCGGATATGATGTCGCAACATTTCAGACGAGGTGAAAGGGCTTTGCTCAAGAGTTGCCCTCTTTGTTTTCTTCAGAACCTGACCCACCATGAATCATCCCCCTTGTGATGTTTGCTTTCCTGCCACACACACACACTCACACACACACACACAGGCACACTTTTGATGAAAGAGTCTGCCTTTAACTGGTTCTGTGCGTGACCGCTTGTGCAAGTTCTGCGAGGAAAAGCCATAATGTTCCCCTTCAAGCACTCATGATCAGCTCCTTTGTCAGCAGAAGGAGCTGAAATGCTTGAGAGGGCCAAGAGGATGGAAAAAATATGGCTTTCTCTCCGGATCTCAGCCGCTGACAGCTGTGCTTGTGTTTCCTCAGCTACCCCTTTGGAGGAGATGGTGTGCTCGCTCGACACAAGGGACTCCCTTCCTCTCTTAAAAGGACAGTTAACCCCAAAACACAAACGCATATTTCCCTCTCACCTGAAGCCATCTAGATTGCCTTTGGTGTGAGTCGCCAGTTTTGGGAGAGATGTCTGCCGTCCCTTTAAAAGTGATATCTGATAAACTCAACAGGAATGCTGATTTCACCTATCGACATTAAAGACAAAATCCAGATGTTAACAAGTGTTGTGGGGTTAAGCTAACTTAGCTCGCTAATGTCACAGCTCAGCCGCGGAGGACGCCATGAATGTTTACAGGCCGCACCGTCATGAGAGCGAGCCTCTCGCCCATGACTAGACGCTTCCCTCTAACGTCGTCTTGACAGTTGTTCGGTGGAAGAAAATAGTTCCTCGATGAAACTGCTCACAACAAGATATGTTGATTATCCTGGGACATTGCTATTGAGCACCACAAGCCAGGTGCCACCTTGTTTCAATATATTCAAGGTAAACATCTCTCACTACAGGTTGAAAGGAAATGCTTTTCTTAATTTGAGGTGAACTGTCCCTTTAACACACAGCACCCTGTGCTACAGTCGTGGCGGGGTATCTGAGGTAGCAGAAATGCTTGCTTGCGCGCTGGTTTTAATCTCTTTAGCTTGCATTCTTCAGGCGGTCTCCCTGCCAACACTCCCAGGAAAATGCACAGGGCGCTACTCATTTTATTATGTTATTGGCATTAGCACAAGTTAACCTGGCAACCGTCCAAGATGACTGTAGAAAAATGACCAGCCGGGACTTCGCTGCCGGACAGAAAGGAATTCCTTTCTCCTGCAGCCTGGCTGTCAGTTGTTAAGGTTTTTTTTTTATATTATTGGTCATTATTTATTCTTCACAATTCCTTTTGTTCCACCATCCATAGTTGTGTAAATGAGACCCTTTATGAAGAAGACAAAGATAATGATCAGGTAGCAGATCTGACTGCACCTGTAAGGATATTATGCATAATAAGAGAACTTAAGTTCAGCCTGCATTGTTACTTTTTTAATTCACAGTACCGCGGGGAAGTTGAGTTTCCTGCCCGCAAGACTAATGCGTTCCATCTGTGTGTTGTTTAGGAGTATCCAAAATAATGCCTAATAAGGTTGTGCCTCAGATCAGACTGACTCAGTTCAACTTAACCTCAAAACATAACACGCACAGAAGGATTGGACTGACTGTCACTAATAGAGACGAGTTTGGACAACAGAATAAAACAGTACGACCAGTAAAATATGCTCAGAGGCCTGTGAGCATGTTTTTATGATCGACATTTATCACACCTACAGTCACATATGTATCTAATATAACCAGAGGTGTTTGCGGCGTGCATGCCAAGGAGAGTCTGTGTAATTACCGAGACCACAAATTTCTTATGAAAAAGGCTAATTTTGGAAGTCTGTATTTTTAAAAACCACAAGAGTCTGACATTTATTAATTATCCAGAAATGTGCTCCAAACACCAGCAGTCCTCACTGTATCTACAAGAGAAGGTTCGTGATTTGAAGTTTCATGTTTCGAGGTGAATCTAGCTGCTATTAGCTAATTAGCTCATGGCTCAATTAGCCATGGAGTCATTCGCGTTACCGCTGCCCCGAGTGTTTGTTCATGTGTTGTCAGAATTATCGGATAAACCATTTTTGCGAGTGGGGAAATTCACGTGAATGCCATCTGAAGTTGGAACAACAACTCAGACAATTTTGTCCGAATTGATCATATGAGGCTGAAACATGGCAGACGAAAGAAAAACATTGGGTTCATGGTAAGAAACTTTTATCAAAGTCATGTATTGTTTCCTTTATGCTTCCTTGTCACTAAAATACTGATTTACAGCTGTCAGCATGTTGTTCAGACCGTTTTGGTGTCCGTGTTGAATGAACACACGATCACACATGAACACACCGAAACTGGAAGATTGTTTTCCCAACTTGGGAAATGGGACAAGTTGAGGAGCACGGCTAGAAGTTGAAATCGGACTGAACACGGTCTCTAAGACCGACGGAGGCCAGATTGAAGAGAGGGGATACAGTACAGCCGCTCAGACCAGGACTATGACTCGACAAGACATGGCAGGCGGGGACGGGAGAGGTCTGTAGCGTTGAAGGAGAGCGAGAGTCGGGCACCAGCGGCAGGTGAAAACAGCGTCTAGAGCCAGAATATTTTCACATCTTACTCAGTCAATCAAGGATTTATTTCCACCAATCCAGTGGTAATTGTGGAAAAGACAAACCGAGCCTGGTTCAGTGAGTTTTATTTATTAGAGATGGAATTAAGTGTGTTTTAGACAATTAAGAAGGTTCATTAGAAGAGAGAAGCTTGAATTCAGAAACTTAATGATTGTATTTTTTGTGTCTGGTAATGAGTATTTTAGTATTTTATTTCTTGACATTTTGTGCGATTATTGCAGCTTTTTGTTCAGCTGAAACTTGTGGACTCACTTGTTAGCACGCTCACTTTTTCACATAGCGTCCACTCTTCTTCACACTCAAGGTAAAATTCAAGCCGTATCTCACAAAGTGCTCCTTCAAGTTCCCTGCATTTTGAAATTGAAGGCACTTGAAGACATTCCTCCGCCTGGTTTACTGACTCATTCCTTGCTGGTTTACTGCTTTGCTCTTCCTTTTTCCTGCCTATCACCCCACTTCTGTGACAGTCTGCAGAGGGGGAACAGGGTGACTAGGCAAGGGGTAAAAGGGGGCTGGGTGGGCTTAATTTGCAAGGTCACCTTGTTTTGCATGGGGGAGGGGGACCGATGTTCTCGACAGTGAGGCTCCTTGGTTTAGTTTTACATCTTTAGTCTCCTTTCCAGTGCTGTAATCCCCCAAAGAATCCAAGACTGTGATAGCGTACAAAAAAACCCTGCTATCTGTCGGGTGCAGATCCTGTTGCGAAACCGCTTGTGTCAGTCATGCAGTCAACGCCAGCACCCCTCAGCAGCGCGGGGTGGGTACAGTTGGAACAGACTGCACGTGGGACACACAAAAGAAACCTCAGTGCTTATAGGGAGGAGGGGTACAGAGTTACCATGGAAACAGACAGCCCTACCCCCGTAGCAGATGGTGGTGGTGAGGGTATCGGGGGCTGGGTGTGTAGCAATGGCGGGATCCAGAGATGATTATCTTGTCCTGCGCTTCCGTCCCGAAAACAACAGCTTCTGTGTGTCTCGAACAGAACAGGTGGCTCAGGTTTGTCTTGTTTTCTGGGTTACAGAGAAGAAGAAAAGCTACCCCTCAGATCATCACGTTAAAAGGGTTTGATACACTTGCAGCCATTCATTTAGTATCGTAATGAGTTGTAGCTTGACCCAAGTAGAAATAGGAAGAATGTGAATAAATGTGTTTCCTTCCTTTTCTACCTGTCTTGTGTGAATATTAGGAGTCGGGTACAATGAAATATGAAATTGGTGGGGCTAAATCTCCAGGCTGGTGCTTTCAAATCATTGCAGAAGAAGAGATGCAACAAGACGAAGAGAATAAATGAACGCCATCAAACCTCAAATGATGGAAAACCACATCGACAACCTGATGAAATACAGCTTTTATTTATTTGTTTCATATATTAATTGGATGAGTATTTCAGCTCAGTCACCCGGATATAATGTTAGCAATTAACGTTTCTGCAAAGAACAGATACGTCAGAGGTTGACGTGGCATATCAGGTTCACATTATATGCTTTGTTAGCCACCTGTCGAAGCAGAAGGTGGAGGGGGTCGTGGTGTTATTACAAGCTAAACCTATAATTTAGCCTATAACAACATTTTTTGTTGCGACAAAAACGGCTGTTTTTTTAAGGAGACCTGTCATCTGTCCAGCCATTTTTGGTGCAACCCAAACTGGCTACTTTTCACAAGAAGACGTATCGTCTGCTTCTGTGATTGTAGCAACCAAAACAGGTATTATAAGGCAAACCATGATGCTTTCCTAACCCTAACAAATGTATTTTGTCCCTAAAGCTAACCAGAGCACAGCGTTGTGAAAAGAGAGAAATAGAAAACTCAACTTAGACGAAAGAAAATTCAGTTTTAACATGTCTGTCGTTTTGCAGAAACATACTTCGCTAACATTTACTCCGGTGACTGGGTTGGATTACTATCAGTCTCTACTGTCTGTTTAAACTTCACTTAGTCACACTTTGTTCGTATCATGCAACAACTTTTCCACCTCAGACAACTGTAAAAACAGCGAGTGGGCTTGCAAGCCAGTGACCGTCGTTCAAGACTGAGTTTCAACATTTGTAAGCCTTAGACATACAGCTGGATATTTTATAGACCGTGGGACAATTTCAACACGTGTCTGTGGCGACAAAAAATCTTAATTTCGAAAGGAGGGTTAGAGAGATGACTAACCCTCCTTTCGAAATTAAGATTGTCCTTTTGCAATATTTGAAGTGTTTTTAAATGTTCTGCGTTTCCACTCAATCTTGGATGCTGATACATAACTTATACGAGCACATGCTATTTAAAGAGATATTGGTTGCTGTCATTGTTCCTCTCATCCGTACTGTCCATACATACAGTGCATCAAAGCTGACAGATCGTGGATACATTTCCTCAGTCTTCCCTATAGCTGCATTGGAGAAATAATAACACGAAGATGGAATTGCATGTAAAAACTCCACTTAAGTGACACGTAAGCTGTGGATTTTGTCCTCCAGCTCATTCAGACTGAAGTTTGCCCTACTTGAAAAAAACTGAGCCAATGCGATTGTTTTCCAGACTCGTAAAGTCCCGTCTCTTAGCATCCTAGTGCTGTGTGTTTTACTATATACCTTCCCACTCATGGGACTGGACTTTACTGGACTTAATTGTATGTCCTGCTGGCAGCTGAAGCAACACGTCCCCACCAACGCAGCCTGCTGTTTTGTTTTAATAGGGGGCTGAACTTTCTTTAGCCAGCACTATATTTCATTTTCTCCCAGCTCAGCAAGACAGTGGTTAGCATAGCCACCACAGCTAACTGGAGGTGCCCCCCTCACCCGTCTGCTGTTGGTTTGTTCTCCGAGTGTTCAGTCTTTCTTTTTTTCCCCTGACACGACCAGAACATACCGAAGTCTAATATTTCTGAACCCAACCCTTTGCTTTAACTCCGAGTGGCGACTGAATGACGTCGGAGCTCTCCTCAGTCCTCAGTTGCATAATTACAGTGTGACATCAAAACAAATTGAAACAAGAGTCTCCTCACACTTAAAAGAAAAAAGGCAAGGAGCGATCTTTGATGCCTGGGAGCAAACACGCTTGAGGCTGAAGAGCAAAGGCAGCTCTTTTAAAAGGAGGGAGGGGAAACACTTCAAGGCGCAGGAAATGTGGTTACTGAGGATGGCCTCTGAGCCCCGCTGCCCCCGCTGCTTACAACACATCTCTGGCTGGCAGACTCTTCCTTACATTTGCGGTGTAAGCGCCCATAAAACCTTCTTCTGTATGAGCCGCTTTTTACTTTAATTCAGGAAAATGACCCAGAAAAGTGGGAGCACCAAAACCCTTTTAATTCATGCAGTTTTATGGTTCATAAAAAGCTTTGAAACATTACTGCAAAAATGATCATGTCGTGCAATTGAGGGAAATGTTTTTTAATACTAGCTATAGCAGACTCCCACACGCTTATCTGTGTGTGTGCGTGTGGATGTTCTCCCCTAACAGACTCCATGTGTAACTCCACTCTCCAGCTGCCCGCATCTGGTTTGGAGGTTTTGTAACTCCTTCCCTCTTTTCCAGTGACACCCAATCTTGTGTCTTGTCAAGAACACAATCCGCGTCCGAGGAGCGTTCCCCTTCTCTCTCCCACAAATTCCACCTTATTAGCACTTGTTAAAAAAGGCCGAGCCAACTACAAAAGCAATTGCCCCTCATTCAGTCCCATTAAACCCCCTCGGCCTCTTTGTCATAAACAGGCCGCTCCGGTGATGTCAGCATGACTGCGCCAAAGAGCCTCAAATGCGTAAAAAGACTTGGCAGCCATGTTGCTTGGAGTGAAGTTGGACAGAGAGGAGTTATGGGGCTGAGTAAAACTGCTAAGATCACCATTGATTCAGCATGTACAGCCCCTCCTTCTGGGTGACAGGAAAATGAGATAATACATCAAAGTGGCAGTTAAGAGACTGCGGAGGAAAAGATGATTTGGAGTCGTGACAATTCGGACTGAAGGCTGAGCTCCAGTATCACTATAGGATGCTCGAGCAAGTTCAGAGTGGAATATAAATCCAAATTGACTTCCCTTGAAACTCACTAATGTTCGTATATTAGGGTAATTTCGGTCATCAGTCATATCACACCTTTACTGGCAAGAGGGAATTGTGTTACAAAGCCTTGAGCTTGATTGAGGAGTCCTTAAACACTGGACATGTTTCTTGTCCTGAACATGTGTTTATTCCATCTGGCCCGGCCTTCTCGTGTCTGAGTGGTGATGTCATTAAATGAGAGGTCTCACAGCTTCTTGTTACACCACAGTTTTACGCACTGGGTCAACGTTGTGCTTTTGGGAGACTCTGAGTGTGGGCTGCATGGGAGATATTACACATTTCCTTGTAACGGTCGAAATTACTCACAATGACTGCGATCGTGTGCCGCAGACCCACACCATGACGCTTGTTTTAAAAAGTGGGATGACTTAGTTTCTTTGGAAAAGTTTGTTGTTTGTGGAGACAGTCGTACCGGCTGGAGGAGGATAGGAGTGGTGACTGGATCGATGAGGCGTATCATTTGGTATTAAAATCCATCCTGAGTGGACATGAGTCTCGAGTGACCACTTGTGATCAGAATTCACCTCCCTGGTCTATAAACACTGACAGCACATCGATGGAACAGATGCACACACAAATGAAGAAATATCTTCATGTAAAACATTTGCCGAATTAACAACAAGGCCCAAATAGTTAAGAATTTGTCTGTGACAGAGTTTCACAGAGTTTATCAAGTTTCTCCTAACTCCAAAACTCACAAAACGGAGTGATTTCTTAATGGAGTCTTGGGACTAGACTAGGTTAGGAGAGCCCAAACACGTAGTTTACGTTACAGCGTGCAATCCATTTGGCCTGTTGTTTCTTCTTCTTCTTCTTCTTCTTCTTCTTCTTCTTCTTCTTGTTTTGCTGCTGATGTTAGAATCTGCAGGCTAATGAGGGATTGAGGAAGTTGAGCAAAAGGTTACAAATTACAATAATCAGTCGGGTAACCCTGCCATTACCATCCCGTTGTTCCTTCACACGTGGAAACACGAAAACCAGGACCAAACAAGCAATGCATGCAAATGAATGTCATTGAGTGTTAAATCCTGAAGCTGAGGTCACAATTAAGGGCATTTAAATGTGTTTGCACATGAATAGTTATTTACTCGACTGCCTGAGGGGATTCTTATCTGGACCCAAACACAAGCGTCAGAGTCCAGTCTTGAGTTACGAAGAAATTACACTTTATTCTAATTTGCTTACTTCCTGAGTTTAAGATGTATGGCAAATATTAAGCGAATGCCAAGTTAGCTCAGATTGAATATTGGGAACATGGAAAACAAGTAAACAAAATTATATTAACATGTTATATTTTGCTTTATAATCCACATAAAATATGTAATATATAAGAGTGAAAACTACAGTTCCTCTGTTTCTGTTTCTTTTTGTAGCAGGCTAAGCTAACGACCTGCCCGCACCAGCTTAGGTAAGATTTACCAAAAACTGTTTCTTTAATTGAGTCTACATGATTCTTTTTTTTTTTACCTGCAAATTGGAAGCATTTTTAATGCATTGTTTAAGGAAAATTGTATCCCTAAATTTACGAAAAATCACTATCTTTCAACTAAACTTGCAGATTGTTTTGTCAAGCAGAAATAATTAGCAGTTGGGAGAAACAAAACAGAGTTCTTTGTTAAAAATAGCCCAATCTTTATGAGGATGCAAGTTAGGACAATGGGACACTGACCTCTAGATGAGGATGGGAAGTGTTTGACGGGTTTCTTCACAGCGTGCGCAGCCTGTTGTCACTCCATTGTGTACAGGTGACTCAGACATTTTACGCCCTGACAGGAAGTAACTGCTTGCAAACACAGAGATAGTGCTGAGTCTGTAAACCTGCTTCCCATTGCCTCCTTTCAGTTTGTATTATGAACCTCAACATACCCAGTGGGCAGCGAGACTAACATTCTTGAGAATTGCTTTTAAGCGTTTACGGGACGGCTCAGGGAACTGCAGCAGCTGTGTTTGGTGACGGCAAACAACTGGACATGAATGGAAACAATCCAAAAGAGTTTTGGCCAAAAATCCTCAGCTAAAAGTAAGAAACACCAAAGTTTAGGATAAACAGATATAGAGATAGAGATGTAACAATACTGCATCAAAATGTCTAAAATTCTGTAATCGAACTTGAGCTAACAGTGTTTTTTATTTAGTTACTTTTTTTCTGTTCTTTCTCTGAAAACATCAGATCGTATGTCAGAGAGCGAGGCAGGAAGTCGGCAATGTATCAAAACTTTAAAATATTACCTCAGTCATGAACATTTCTGCCTGAGTCAGGTCAGATAGATTTTCATCAGTAGAAGCTGTTTAACTTTAATTGTCTGTCGGTATCTCCAGAACCTTTATGTATCTGTTTCTATTCGACTTTGATTATTTGACTAGAAAAGACTGCAGTGAACATTTGAAAGATGTTGAATCGATTTTAACATACAACTAAAAGTGAACCTGTCTACCCATTATACCACGCACACATGAAGTGGAAGCAGTAATTGCACTTCTACTTTTAGAGTTAGTCAGTTGTCAATTTCCAAAATTTAGCTCAGTGTATTCTGCTAAAAGAATCCAGAGTTGCTTCATTTTTTTATTTTACACACAGGACACATTGAGACGGATGGATGACCAGAGGAAGGACTTTGTGATTACAAAAATCACATTGTTGGAAATGTTACTATTACAACATGTAACTTGTCATGTTGGTGGACCTGAGCGTCAGATATTAGTCTCAATAATCAGTTGCAGTGGATTTGTATAAAAAAAAAAAACTTTATCTGCCAAGTCAGCTTTTTAACGAATGTGTCATTCAAGTTTCCTCTTAAATCAGAACATTGTACAACATTGTTGTCACCGTTGTTTGACAAGTGTCAGTATTTGACGAGTTGGTGATGAGACTCCAAACTCAATTCTCTTACAAACAGGAGCTTTAAAGCTATAAAACTGAAATGTTATATAGCTTTAAAGCTGTAAACAAGAATATGTTTAAAAGCTACTGCTTAAATTCTCCAACAAAACCCAAACCCAGAGAAATCCTTATTATCCTATTCAAACTGTGCTTTTCATTTCCGTTTCATTAACTTCCAAGGAACTGCCATAGAATGAGGAAGGAAGTAAGCAAATTATTCTTTTCAGTGGGAATGCTAGATTCTTAACAATGAAGACAGACAGTTCCTGTGATCCAACACTTTTGTCCTGTTTTGACAGAGAGATCCCAAATTGGCGACCTGCCTCATCAGAAAAACAACCATATAGGTCAACTATGAAAACAGATTATTGTATTATTATATATTATCTAGCAGCTATAGTAATTGTTTATGGCTTCAGAGGAGGAAGGGAGGAGAAGCAACAGTATAAAGAGTGCACAGTACAGAGGAGATCAGGGATGGATGGTTGGGTCAGACAAGCAGAACCTTCATGTGTGTCAAGTGTGAAACCCGACGTCAACAGTGCATTGTTTTAAGTTAATTATGGAAGTAAGTCACATCACGTACATAATTACATAAGTTACTTACATAATGTACGTACATGTGTTAAATAAAGTTACAGAATAGGGATTTTAACCCAAACCAAATTGTTTTCCTAAACCTAGCCAAGTAGTTTTCTTTCCTAAAACCCTTTCCAAACTTCAACCTTGGGGGGCGAAGGTCTGATACGCTGTTGCTGGTACGCTGCCACGGTCATGTTGTTTTGGGAGATGCTTGCATTCAACCTGTTAAGGGTTAAAGTTAAAGTTAAGTTTTGAAATAAAGATGTGTTGCTAGTGAAAATATTGTGTGTTGAATTCAATATTATAAAAATGGTTGGAGAAAACCTCTGGTCTGGGCCATAGTCTAAACCATCTGGCTCTTCAGCTTCTCTGCATGATTCAAATTTAGGCATCTGTGCAGGAAGCCTAAACATTACTGAAAAACAGTAACCAAACCAGCCACAGCCTGTTCACACTGCTGCCATCTGGCAAGAGATACAGAAGTATCTGCGGCATCCTTTGATACCATGTAAACTAATATAAGTGCTGCTGTAAACCTGTCATTCATTATTTACACTCTGATATTGAAGAGCTTAACTTAAGGCCTAACTGTCATCATCAGTGACTTGCTGAAATGTTCCCTTCCAACGTCACTTCTGGTCACCAACCAAGGGAGGGTCTGGTGGTTTTGGCTCCAGGACCGGGACATGAAAGACAACCCTGCCGCCGAGCCGGTTCCATGACACTTCAGACTGTCTAAGCAACATGAGCAAACTGTGTCTCACCAGCTGACTAACACACTTGGTCTTCACTATTTAAAAAATCAATCCATCTGGTGAATCCTTACTTGGGTCTGATTTGAAAACAAGGGGGGGGGGGGGGGA
>OMLP01030322.1:25805-39591 GCA_900302685.1 Spondyliosoma cantharus
TGAAAACATCATGCACCATTTCTTAAGATGGACACTCGTTCCAAGAAGGCAGAGCTTAAAAATGGCAGTTTCACATTACCTGGTAAGCTCACATTGTTTGTTGTCCAGCTCTGTGCTCCCTCTTGAGTGCCTCGCCTCAGTGCCTCACTTTGCTCGCTAACTAATGTTGGTTTAGAAAATGAAGTCCGCTAACAAAAACTAACGAGCGGCTTCCAACACAACACAAAAGTTCCACAGAGCCCCTTTCAGTGCAAAGTCAATGGGATCTCATGAACCTTCTTTCGATGCCTCAGAGGGCAACTGCTGTCAGCAAAAAAACTGTTCAGATAACCTGACTGTGAGACGCAGAAAAACAGACAAAGTTAGCAAATAGGTAGCAAACATAGCAGCTGAAAGGACAGATGTTTGATGGTCCAAACGGAGCAAAAGGGAGAGTGAAATGTTGGACCAAAGAGTTTTTTAAGGTGACCGGTAACAAGACTCCAAATAGAAGCTAGTGTAATGTTGCTAACATTCACCACAGCAATGTTGCGTTTACAGCTTTCTCTGCGGCCCAGGCTGAAAGGTCCTTGAATGCAGCTTTAAGCCCAATTAAATATGTTAAACAAACTAAGAATTTGATTAAATTGAATTCACAAAAACACCACATGTTCAGGGGAACAACTTTAGAAAAGCAAAAAATCACTTAAAGCTTCAGTTTCCCCATTGTCCCATGTTGGCTTGGCCCGTGGGTCACCTGAACTGGTCACATTGCAAACAAACCCATAAAAGGCTGCTTTCAGGGACCTTGCAGCCAAAGTCTCAAGGGGAGCTTACATGTTGGCAAAAAGAGTCACTCTGTCAGTGAAACCCAGATAGTTTGAGCCTTTCTCAGCCACTTAAACACACAGACTTCCTCCTGTTTCAGGCAAACAACACACCACCAGTGTGTGGGCTGGCACAACGTTTCCACGGCTCCTTCCCGCTGTGTGAGAGAACAGGCGTGTTATTTAAGGCTTTGCTTGAGCGGTCGAAAATATCCTAAATCGCACGGCGGTTGACCTTGATTAAGACTTGGTTTTGGGATATATGCTGTGGTTCATGTTGTTGTGACTCATACTGAGCGTAATATAAACCAGGAAATCCAACCCAAAGCCTCTGGCTCCTCGAACACGCCCTCTATTGAATGAAAAAAAAAAGAGTTTGGATGT
The DNA here is from genome assembly GCA_900302685.1 of Spondyliosoma cantharus. Classification (NCBI taxonomy): domain Eukaryota; kingdom Metazoa; phylum Chordata; class Actinopteri; order Spariformes; family Sparidae; genus Spondyliosoma; species Spondyliosoma cantharus. The sequence goes on from OMLP01030322.1 coordinate 26,996, forward strand.
TAAAATAAGACCCATCATATGTCATCCAACGTATAAAAAAACAGATTGTCTTTCCACACAGTTTTGGCTTTCGTTCTCACAGAGCTTTGCATGAGAAGAGAGAACGTTACAGCTTTCCAAAACTTGTGAACAGAAAAAGCCTTCAGCACTTTATCTGCGTCTTTAACTGGTAAAACAGGAAAAGAAAGATCTGGTTAGAAGCAGGGTTGAGGCAAAAAAAAAAGAAAGAAAAGCACTGAACTGAGAGGGCACAAGAAAAGGGTCCCAAACGGAATCTGCACATAGTTTTCAGATACCAGATGCTGACTCACTATGAAATCTGCATTTTACATCCACAGTGAGTCAGATTCCTTCTGTGTCAACATGCTCGGCCTATGAAGTGATTCCAGTGGTGGAAGAAGTATTCAGATCCTCCTACTACTGCACTAATTAAAAACCTTACATAAAAGTATGTACTTATTATACAAAGTAAAGTCGCTTTGCAGAAAATGTTTCCTCCCAGTGATGTTTTTGGATCAATGTCCTTTTATTGTGGTAAATGTTTAAGTTTAACTTCTTCCTGTGCTCTGACCACTTGGAACAGTTTACAAAGCTCCTTAAAAAATACATACTTCGGTACCCCTGAGCGTATTCAGCTCCTTAAATCATACTGTCTGTGTTTGAAACTTTTTGAACTGATCTGTTTTTGGATCTTGCGTTCTGTTTTCAGGCGCAGTATTTGCAAACTTGTTTTAATTTTCTTTACTCGGCATTGTGAATGAGAGCCAGACCTCAATGACTTGCAAGTTTAAGTAAAGGCAAATGCTGTTGGGTCATTTCAGCCGCAGTAAGGTCATCAATTGGTCGTAGCGTTGTCGGAACCTTTTTTAATGTAAACTTGCTACTTTTTTCATATTTAATACAGCCTCATCACTTACAGACAACAACAGCAAGGAGATTAACTGGGAGAGAAATTCCCCAGACTCTGTTCTAAAATCGCTCCATTTTACGAGTTGCCGTGTTTAGAGGCTTTACAAACTTTGTGAAACGCTTCCTCTGACAAATTCTTAATCATTTGGGCCTTTTGTAATTTCGCTTTCTGTCATAGATTAAGTTATTGCTTTCTTTATTTAAGAAACTTTGTGTCCATTTATTCCAGTAAACAACACCTGGCAGGTCACCGTCCTCACTTATTGGTCGTATTCCAACAGTAACAGGGGAGTTTGTTCAGTAACCCATGCCTCTCCTCCCTCAGCTCAGGCAGAAAAAAGAGAAAATAAATGTTCTGGTATCCCTGCCCACCTTATCCAATCAGGACAGAGGGAGGGGATTGCTAACTGCAAAACAGACAGGGCGTAAGCTAAAACTGCGCTTACAGCAGCTTTAATGGTCCTGTTTTTGCTTCGAGAGTGCTCCATGGGCATATACGAATGGAGAAAATTAGCTTGTTTCTCAAGATAGTGGTGACGTTTCCCTTGCATTGATGACTGAGGGCATCTGTGATCTGTAATCACAGACACAAAACAAACAAGGTTGTGGAAACGAGGCGTTAGGCAGAGCCATCTTAACAAAGATACGATTACCCCAAAATGTCATAAAACTGGGTAGGTATTATAATTCCATGAAACAGGTTATGTAAACTGATTTATTCATAAGGCAGGCCAGCCATCGGGTAAAGGCAGTCTATCACTGCTTCCTGTTCGATAAAAAAAGAAGAGAAAGAGGGATGTGACTGAGGACATTAAACAGAAGTGCTGAGTCAGAGTTTTTACACTTCCAAGGATGCAGACGTCATTTTTCAAAATGTGCTCACCCTTGTAAATGTCCTCAAAATGTTCCATGGACCAAAATGTGAAGCATAGTTTATGATCTATGAAGCAACTTTTTAAATACCAATCTTAAGCGGTTGGTCAGTGTCGGTTAAAAATATGAGGAACTAAAGGAGAAAGGCCCGAATCATGTTTGAGGAAGTGTGTCACTTACTGCACCACTGAATTCCTCAACTACAACCGATGAGCTGCGTTAGAAAAAAAAAAAAGCAGGTAGCACCAGTAATAAAGTGCTTCGCTGACAAGCAGCAGTCCGGCTACTGTTTTCTCATCCAACTAAACACCCGCTGAAACAGACAGGACTTCTGAGCGGTGTGTCCACAACCTAATCTCCAGCCATCAAGCTTACAAAAACTAAAGTAAACAGAGCCGGCCGGGTAGATGGGAGGATTGTCTGGGTGGTCCCAAAGGCAAACAGGCTGGTTTATGTGACTTTCTTAAAGTCACTGTAGATTGAAGTGTTCAAATAGCATGGGAGTCATAAATATCTCCTTTTTTCAGACAGACAACATGCACCTGCTCTGCCGATGTGTGATTTAAATACACACCAGCTCAGAAAACAAACAGTAGCGCATTTTTCTTTTGGTCGTCCTGCGGAGAAAACACTCATTTCGGCTCATCTACTGATCCGCAGCTTACAACAACATCATCATCACATGTCTTCACTTTCAAACATGCGTATAATCAGCTGTGACCCACTGCTGGTCGTTTGCAATGTCGGCTAATCAAGAAGTTAAACTCATTCCTCTGATTGGCTGCTTGATGTCACTCAGAGTCAGAGTCTAAAGATTACAAGACGCATCCAGGGGTGGAAGTAACTCATTACAGCAACTCAAATTACTGTGAACACACATGTAAACAGAACATGTGCGTTTCCTTAACATACTTCCTTCTAAGATTCATTCACCAAACCTCTGTTGGGCGGGAAAACTATGACAAAATATTACAGAATAACAGAATATGAGCCCTTCTAAGTATAACAAAAGGACACGTCTGTTAAAGTGCTGGTAGAAACAGCATCAGAGAAACACCAGAGTGAATGAATGATGAAACTGTTAACTTCTCTTGCACAGTCTCCACCAATGCCTGACTGAAATATGTTTCTCTTTAGCTGCTAAATGCTTCATTGTGTTCATAAGTTCTCCAGTTAATCCCTAATTTTGTCTGTGTGCGGTTTGGTGTTAGTGTACAGTGAGTTTTTACAAGTCTACCCAGGAAAGTCTTCACTAAACGGTTCAACGTTGCTGAGTGCAAACAGTTTTTAGACATTTTTTTTTAAGTAATTTAAATCTACATTCTGATAGCAAGCTGTGTAATGGGTATTCATTAATCTTGGGCCTCTTTGGATCCACAGTGCACTCATTTAAAAAAAAAAAAAAGACCAGTGAAAACAAAAAAACAAACATGTGAGATTGCATTGAGTAATAAGCTGTCAGGACTCAAGAAAACAAAGTCTGCGGGGAGGACCAATGACAAGAAACTGCTGGTCCGTGTGGTGATATAACTCTGCATGTTGCAATCGGTATTGAATGAAACATATTAGGAATAATTAATGTAATGTTCTGCCTGTTGGATCTGAACTGGGTATGAGTTATAGAGTAAGCAATCGTGACGAGGAATGCCTGGAAACATTAACCGGGTGTTAGAGAGAACAAAGAGGGGCCCTGCCTTCTACTGTGCCTCAATTAATCTCCTTGAAGTCATGTCTTCACAGAGAAAAAAGAAACACCATCACACCCTCGGATTTATTCATTAATCCTTTAGGCTTTATTTTACCAGGAATGTTCCCATTGAGATTTAAAATCTTGGCCGAGACATAGTCATAAAAAGTTTCAAACAACAAGGTTAATAGAAACCACTTAACATTTTACGTAAAAGAAAACAAGCAACAGGTTTGAAACAAGCAGTAAAGTGAATGGAGACAGTGGATGTACCAATGTTCAGTAACAGGACCTGTGCATTCGGTGTACAAGTTGTAATGTTTAAGGGGTCCTTGTAGCTCACACCAGGATGAGGGTGCAAAGACTTCGGAAGCACTTTCACCAAAGAGTCAGTAGAGAACTGTCATGCTTGTTTTCTGTGTTTTATGTTTTGCGTCTTCAATCTTAAGTTTTGATTTCCATGCCTCTTGTGTCTTATCAGTGTCTCCGTGTTTGTCTCCCTCTGTCTGTCAGTGTTTGTCCTCTGTGCTTTTTCCCTCCTCGTTACCTCACCTGGCCTCCTCCCTCCTCTCTCCTCACCTGTTCCTCGCCGTGTCATTAGTGTCTGTGTATTTAGTCTGTGTCTGCCCAGCACCCCTTGTCCGCTCATTGTTTCTGTAACCCCGGTTCATGTCTCTGTCGGCCTTGGCCCTGTCTGCGTCTACTTCCGTCGAGTGTTCATGTTCCTGCCTTACCTTGCCTCCTCTCGTGTCTTAGGTTTGTGTTCCTTGGCTTTTGATCCTTGCCTTTTGCATTCTTTTGTTTTGAACTTTGCCTTTGTGTTGTACTTTGTCTCTGGTTTGTACTTTGTTCGGCGCTTTTTGTTTGCTACTTTGTTTTTGTTACTTTTAGTCTAGTTTTGGTCTTGTTCCCCTTTTGTTGTTGTCTTCAGCTTTTGTTTAATAAAACTCGCTTTTTGTTTTCCCTTTACTCTGCCTGTTGGTCATTGAAACCGCATTTGGGTCCAGCGCCAATCCCCTATAGTCTCCCCCTTTAACCCCCGACCTGACAAGAACACAAAATGTACAATTGTTCCATCCTACAGTCGTACCAAGACGACCAACCAATTTTCAATTAAGCTGCAGTGTGCAAAACAAATCGGAGACAAATCTATTTCCAAAGAAGATGAATTTATTTTCACGACATGCAAGCGCTCTATTATCATTATATTGTGGAATGTTTAATGATGTATTTTATGTTGTAGAACAAAACGCGTGACTATCTTAAGACTGTGGTGACCACAGATGTTATTACAGGCATTTAAATAAAGTTAAAGTTCATAGACTTTCCTACAAATGCAAGCTGATTTCTGAGTTGTAAGACTACAAACTACACCACTCTATACGCACAAGATCAAAACAACGATATTCGAGCGACAGCATTGTTTTTTGTCTTTAATGATCACTCTACAACACTGTTCCAACAACTGTTTAGAGATGTAGCCCTGGGTTTATTTTAATGTTTGGTTGAGTACTTTTCCTTCTAGGGATGCCGATCACGTGGAGATATTTCGGATGCAGCGTGAAAGACTTAACTGGTAAAAACTTGCTCGGTCTCAGTCCAACTGGCTCTAAGAAACACAGTCTATCTTACAAAAGCTCGATACGTTATAATTAAATATCGTGAAAAACCAATCACAAGTCAGAGGAGATTGATGCGAGTGACACTCCATCACTCTGATATTTCAGGAGGTGGTTTGCTGTGGTGCCAGGAGTTGGATAAGATGATTGACATCCTGTGTTATTATTTCTGTGCTCAGAGGAGATTGAAATCCCCTGAGTGTGCTGTGTCTTCTGTTGCTGAGTATTTCATTAAATAAATGTGATAAGTCTTCTACTTTTCAATGAGTAACTGATTAGGTGATTCTTTAAGATTAAGTTATATGTTCACAATTTAATTTAATTCTGCTGCAGCATGTGTTAAATGTCATCAGTGCGTCAATTGTTTCTTTAACGTAGGTGGTTTTATGAACATGATTTCATCATTGTGTCTATTGTGTCTTTGTTGTTTGTGATGTTATTTGTTGATCAGTACTTCAAAGATTTGTTTTAAAACATTTTACTGTATATTGTCAGTAAATGTTAAAAGTTAGGGAGCTCAAAAGAGACAGGAGGGAAAAAAAGATCAGAGTGCGATATCCTGAACTGTTCATATGGGTCAAGAAGCTTTAGATCCTACATTTCCCATGGTGCAACTCAATAGCATCTTTTCCTTAGAGACTCAACACTTCTAGTTTATTGGGTAGACTTTCTGTTATCTAAAACTTATTCTGTTGTATCTATATTTTACTGATTATAGTTATATATATACTTAATTTCATTAACATTGTGTTTTTGCATTTTTTTTCATTGTGCATGTTTCTATCTTTTGTCTCTATCTTTCTCTAAATCCATTTTTGTTTTCTTAATATCCCATAACTTTTTTTCAATCACTTGTGATTTGCTTTAATTGCATTTTGATTTGTTTGAAAAGGGCTGAAAAAAATAAAGTCTGATTAACTGTTTTATAAGAAAATTATGATCATCACTTATTTTTTCAGATGCATCTCCTCCGGAGCCTCAGAAAACTTGAAACAAGTGTTTTCACAAGCTATAAAAACAGCATACTTCTAACTAGATGACTGAACTTCATGTGTTTATGTGTTTTCAGCAGGACACTTAGATCTGTCTTCTTAGTTTTACTCCTGTAAGTCATGGACAGGGTCTGCAGTGAGCAGACAGATCTAGACTACTGCTGCCATCCTCTGGACAAATAAGAGGACAGCCCCTTGCTTTTACTGCTATTTGATACGTTTTTGTTCTTTTTCTTTCACCTGAATTACAACTAATCAACTTTTACAATTGACCTGACCTGTAAATGATAATTTAACAAATGAAAATTTAATTTCACCCAGTGAAAACTAATTTGCTACCAGTCAGCCCCACTGATTAAATGTTTAAAAGACCTGCCAAACTGAATCATGAGTCATGATATCTGAAGCAACAGAAGAAAAACAAATGTCTAATGTTTATTGTTCTGCTTTTTGAAGTCTGTCACAACCCAAAAAGTACGTTGATTGTCGAAAAAAACAACCCGAAGAAATAAAAAAAGTATGGTTATGAGCAAAATGAAACTTTGTAGGCAGAAATCAAAAACACCACAACGGTCACATCAGTGTTTTGTGATTGCACCTTTGACATGGAATGAATTGACACCCCTGAACATGTTGCACTTACTTTCATTAGCATGTGTGTGTGTAAAATGAAATATTTAAGATGGTTCATTCATAAAGTATGTGTTGGATGCCATTGTATAAAGTAGCTAATTGAGGCTCTAAGAAGATCCATGAGAAATATGTAACAAACCACGGCTGTAGAAGAATGTTATGAATAAAATATAACAAAATGCAATAACAATAGAAAAAAGGAGATGAGAAAACATCCACAAGAACTGACACTCACTTGCAACTCATCTTAAGCTTGAGAAGTTTTTTATTCTATTATTATTATACAGCAGGGGTCCGAGGGTTGACCCCTGTGGAACTCCATACACAACTTTAGTTCTGACAAATCTAATGACAAAAACTACAAATGAGAAGCCTGAAAAACACCTGTACCAGAAATAAAACTGAAACTGTCCATTGAGGCTTGATAAACCAAAAGAAAATCAATAGACAGCACTTCAGTGGAAACTTTTTTTAAAAATCTCGCTGACACTGATTACTCTGATAAGGCTGGTTTCGGTGAGATGGTTGAATCTGAAAAAACATCATGTTCAGTACAAACATATATTAACATGTTTATACAGTTTTTTTTTGTTACCAGTATGCTGCAAAGGAAAAAACAAGTTTGAGAAATGGGTGTACCTGTTATTATGACACATTTGTATTTTACATTGGCAAATGCTTATTTCATAGCTGGACATGTTAAGAGATGTTAGGAGAGAGCAAAAATTAAATAAACTCAAGTCATATCATGTAATTTACAGTTACAATATCGACTTTTCACTCTGCAGGATCAACTTTCTTTCACAGTCAACACAAGATCAAGTGCAAAGGTTTAGACAGAAGTCTTATTCATGTAGATTGCTTCAGACAGATTGTATCTGTGGTCTGCATACTTCCCTTGAAGATGAACAGTTTGCTCACACTGGCACACACATTACACAAGGACGTCTGAGTAAAGACGACACACTCTGCTTATCAACGCTCTCAATACTCTTTTTCTTTTGTTAACCTGTGCACCTCGAGAAAGGAGGGATGGAGCGGCACCTTTTGATCGTGACCTTTTTAAAGTGCTTAGTTCTGACCAATCAAGAAGAAGGAGGAACAGAGGTAAACTTTAGAAATCCTGAACTTATATTATTTTCAAGTTGCAATTGAGGTATTCAAATTGTAGAAGAAAGTTTTGAATTGGTGGACCTATGCATAATTTTAGCATAAACCTCAAAACAACCTTTGATGACGATTTCTTATTTGAAATCAAATTTTTCCTTATTCTGCACACAGGAATATAAGACGTCATAAGATCATCAGTCAGGGAAATTGTATGTTGTTGAATTTATCACCCAAAAAAAATGTCTTTTTGATGTTTAGTATACTGCAGTCAACTGATCTTCTTTTAACTAAATAGTTTTAAGTAAACGTCTATATGCATAAGAAAATATCACTCTCATATCGATTTATTTGAATGATAGTTGAGAAGTGGGCTGTTCTGATGATTTGCAACTTGACCTGACAGAACATAGCTGACTCGAGTCTCAACTTAGATGAATTGACTCGTCTGTGTTAACTTCTTTTAGCACGTGAACGCACATTAACTACAACGTTAGAGTCGGGCTGTAAAGACGGACTAGTGAGTAGATGAGTCTCCGATGGTGTTTAATGTCCACGACAACTTCTGTAGCCTCATTTAGCCACTTTATAGCAACCACTATTTTTAAGACACGTAAGAGTTTTATCATTAAATTGTGGGAATGGTAATGATGTCCTTTATGTCGTAGAACAAAATGTATAATATCTTCAGCCTGTGGTAACCACGGACCTTATTTCAGGCATTTAACTGAAAACCCATTTAAAAAACCCATTGACTTTGAGACGAGGGACCCGGAACTGATTTCTGGGTTTTAGGGATCATTACAACAACACTCTATTAGTGAGCTTTGTAGTGCTGGTTGGACATCTTTGAGGAAAACTTTGTACTTTTTACTCTACATTTATATGGTAGTTACTAGTTACTTTGCTGATTGAACGCTGCATCAGAGCCATAGTACAGCACATTCTAAGCGTATTTTATCAGCAGTTGAATAAAAGAAAAGATGCACAGAGTCCGATACAAAAAATGCAAAGAAAATCAGGTATTGGCATAATCAGACAGGCCAATAATGCGGTTGACCCATATTACACAATATCTACTTCACTTTCATTTAAATATATGTACAATTTCCTTTTACTTGTTATTTTTATACTCAAGTACACAAAATGTTTTAATTGAACTTTTACTAAAGTGCTATTTATGCAAGTTAATTTCTAGCAAAATATCTTTGCTTTTACTCAGGTATGAACTTGGGTAGGTTTTACAACGCTGAATATCACAATACTAATATAACATTAATGTATTGCCTAACCCCATCACTGTATCGAGGAGATACCCCACTAGTGGCCATGCCTTCATAGAAATACTGATAATCTGGGTGAAAAGTGCAAAAGCACCAACTACCTAGTGCAGCTTTCACAGTATTTTTTTTTTTATTAAATTGAAAGCTTTTCTCTGTTGTGTTGTTGAGGGCAACCCTGAATCTTCAGCTCTGCTGCTGATGTTATAGTGTCTTGTACAATCTGTAATGATTTTGTTTTTGTTCAGCTGCTGTCATCAGATGTACCTGGCCTTGAACACCTTGACATCTTCAACAATTATACAATACCTGATTATGAGGATGGATCATCTTCTCCTTGCAATCTAACTCCGCCTGAATTCAACAGCTTGGGCATCATGATCACCTACATCATCGTGTTTGTCTTAAGCATCCTAGGCAACAGTGTAGTCGTCTACGTGGTTTGTTCCATGAAGAAAGGTCGATCCAGCACAGATATCTACTTGATGCACATGGCGATGGCAGACCTTCTCTTCAGCGCCACCCTCCCGTTCTGGGGCGTCGATGCTCAATCTGGTTGGATCTTCGGCAACTTCCTGTGCAAGGTCCTGTCAGGTTTTCAGGAGGCGTCAGTATACAGCGGCGTCTTCCTGCTGGCATGCATCAGTGTGGACCGCCACTTCGCCATCGTGAGAGCTAGACGTGTCGTGTCCTCCAATCTCCTGATGGTGAAAGTGGTGTGCATTGTGGTGTGGGTGGTGGCTGGAATGCTGTCCTTACCCGTGATCATTCAGAAGCAGAGCATAGACAGTATAGATTTGGGACGGACCATCTGCTACGAGAACATTACTGGTGAGGGCAGTCAGCACTGGCGTGTTGGCATACGTGTTATGCGGCACACGATGGGCTTTTTCCTGCCACTGGTGGTGATGGCGGTCTGCTACGGCTGGACTTTGGTGACGCTGTCTCACACACGCAATCAACAAAAGCACAAGGCCATACGCGTCATCCTGGCAGTGGTGTTTGCATTTGTTCTGTGCTGGCTGCCGTATAACATAACTGTACTGATTGACACACTCCTACGAGGCGGAACCATCAAAGAGGGGTCGTGTGAAACTCGCTACAGAGTGGATTTGGTGCTGGATGTGACCCGAGTGCTGGCCTTCATGCACTGCGCAGTGAATCCAGTGCTGTACGCCTTCATTGGGCAGAAGTTCCGTAACCAGCTGCTCTCGGCTCTTTACAGACACGGCGTCATCAGCAGCAGGCTCCGGTTGGCTCTCAGGAAGGGCTCTGTCAACAGTACAGGGAGCAGCAGATCAAGACTCACCTCTGCTACTATGTAAATAATGATGATGGATTATTCATTTACAGGCTTCGTTGAAGGTTTTTTTTTTCATTTGTCCTTTAGTTTGGAAGAGTATGACAGATCCAACTAGCAAGTTGCCAAATTTGATATTATAGTTTGTACTTACGCCGCTGAAAACATTGAACCTAGACTAGCCTGGCTGGCTGTTTCCTGCTTATTTCCAGTCTTTAACGGGCTGCTGGCTCTGGGCGTGTTTTAAACAGACAGGCGTGAGAGAGGTATTAATAATTTCAAATCATTATCATTATCATATACTTGCTTTAATGTCTTTTGATGCGGAGAGATTTAGCCTTCTTTAAAATGTAAGATTTGAGCGTAACATATTTGCAATACAGATAAGAAAAAGTGACAGATCGTGAAAGTAGTTAGTAAGCTGGAGCCACACTGCTGTTGCTTTTGTAGCTGTTTAGTCTTTGAGGACGTATTGTGGTTTATGCACATATTACAAAGCTTGTGTGGTTTTTCATTAAAAGGAAACCATTGGGACGTAATTTCCCTTTTTCGTTTTCTTTCGTTTTTGATTCTGAGAAACTCTGGACATGACTGAAGAACCGTCTTTTTTATTTTGCAACCTGTAAATTTGAACACGGTGAGGTTTTTGTCTTTACAGAAGTGACAGTAGTGATGTAAATGGAACAATCAACCCTTGTTGTTCAAAAGTGTGTGTGATGACTGGTTTTCATTTTAGGCATACATTTAAGTTCTGTACAAACTGGCTGGTGTGTTAAACATAACATTGTTCCCTGTAATCAATGTTATACTCTCAAAATGTACTTCTGCAGTTGACATCTGGCCATGATACAGAAGACACACTTCATCTGTGTATCTCAACGTGTGCCTTGATCACATGAATGCCTGTGCGTGTTTGCGTACCTGAGTCAGGTGGCTTTGTGGCTGGTGTAATAGAGAAGGGGAGGGGGGGGACAGTGTCTTCGTGGGAAGTTGTGCAGTAGCTACCGTTGCAAAACAAAATGACTCAGGAAGCGATGCTATCAGTTATTCTATTATTCTCAGCGCTGTCTGCAAAACTCATTTGACTATTTTCTAGATGTTTTAAGATATGTACCTCAATATGCACGTGTGGCATACTGTGCACCTGCAAATGTATATTTTAGCATATCTGCACTGTTTGTGGTTTGGATTGATGTGGCTTTTACCTTTGTTAAAATAAAGCTTTAAACCCTAAACCAGGTGCAGTTTCCTTCATTACATTTATCCTACTGTCTCTGTGTTAGTGGACACCATTTCTAAACCAACTTCAGCTGCTGTTGCTGTCTGTTGGCGGAGCAGAGAGAGAGACACTGAGGCAAGCGGTCAGTGTGCATGAAGTCACATCTTTGGAGTGTCGCAGGAAAATCCGACCTGAGTCCTTCACAAAGAAATCCAGCAGCATGAAACAACCTAAACAAATCACCCAAAGACAACCGAGAGCGACGGGGAAGCTCTCATTTTTCACGTCAGGTTGCAATCCACTCACGTATGGCCTAAAAAAGTGATTAATAAATGCAAATTGTTACATATGCCTTTTTAAGAAGCTTTCATAAAAAGCACATATTTTGTTATAGTTTGCTACTGACTATTCTACCCACGAAAATCAAGACATGAATACATGATTGACTCTTGTTGTCCACATTGTGGCCATGTTGCTTTTAGGTTTTAACACTGTTCCACTAATTACCTTAGTGACAATGAAAAATAAATTTTCAGCATACATCCGTTACATAGGCACTGCCGCAATGTGGCTCACAAGCCATGACTAACAGTTTTTTTAAGGCAATAAAAGGTCACTCATGATGTGAAATGCCCGGGGATGGCTGATCTCATAGTCATACTCAGAGACTGAACAGGTCCAAGAATTTGTCTTTTGCTGCGTTCCACTGCAAGCTGGTATTTCGGACTTCCAGTCTACAACTGTCCCAGTTTATCTGCAAGTCTGTGAACCTCACAAGCAGCACTTACGAGCACTTAAAAAAACACAAGGAGGGTTAGGAGGGTTGTATTTGCTGCACGTTTCACAAAACAAACACTGTATAAAGCAAAAACCGATGAAGATGCAAACAGTAATTGTTCACTATGTGCGCCGCAATACTCCTGTGATTATGTGCGTCCATGTTTCCAACTGGGATGACTGTTCCATCGCGCTTTTCC
>OMLP01030322.1:39611-56684 GCA_900302685.1 Spondyliosoma cantharus
TTGAGGTAGTTTTTTCCCCCCCCCCCGAGTTCTGAGTGCAATGGAACACAGCACTTGCTCTGCACAAAGATAGATGAGAGGAGGCGATTACCTTGAAAAAGGTTGAGAGGTTTGCATGATTAAAAAGAAGAAATAAAAAGAGGAAGTAGAGTCTTAAGTAAACATAATTTGTCCGTTGTTCTTATAGTTGACAATACACTTATCACATTATGCTTTTCTAAAGTTGTACTCTGTCTGTCATGCTGTTCTGTTTTTTATTATTATCATTATACAATATTGTTTTTATTATTATTTATCATCACTTTTCTCCCTCTATCTACGAACCCTCTGATGTTATATGATATGAACAAAAATTTATGACAAAACAGGGTCATGAAATGCTACATGCTGACAAAATACAAAACCAAAAACATTTCATGTTCATTTTCAAAAAGGACGTGGTAATGCAGTGCTTCGGTAGCAGAGTCAGCCTTGAAAATGTTAATTATGTACATTTCACAAGCTCATGTGTTTTTCTTGAAAAGTAATAACATAAATGTATTGGGTTTTTTTGTATTCTGAGACATTGTGGCCACAACTGGAGGAGAATCATATTACTATTTTGCAAACTGCGCATTTAAATACTGTGAACTCTTTTACTTGAGGGTTATTTCATCTTTTTTTGTCATTACACCAGAAAGTAGTGAAAACAAGATATCTCACTATCAGAGATATCTATCATTGTGTGTTTTCAAGTAGAAAATAGTGTCTGGCTCATCTCTTATACACAGGCACGTCTTTAGGCGCTGTACAAACTGCTGGTGTATTAAACATAGAATTGCTCATTGTAATAAATACTATACTCATACTGCTGTGTTCTGGCAGTTGACAGAAGATTTACATGCAGTGGTTTGGTACCAAGAGTCGTCCGTCACAGTTTTACAGTTTGAGATAAATCAGCTCTCCCTAGTGTGTTCAGAACAATATTCAGTGTTCCTAAATGAAATCAAGCCATCACATATAATAAGACATAAGGCCACTCCATCAGAAGATGGAGCCATTTTCCACCAATTCATTAAACTCCTGAATTACTGATCATGACGTCTTTTCTTAATCTCATTAATAGATAGTGATTGGTGACATGTCATTTGTTTCCTCTTTTTTTTTCAGGTTTTATCTTTGTGTTAAAACCACCTTTATTATAGATAAATAATACTGTGCCCCTTGTGTTTAACATGAAAGGTAGCTCGCACATCTGTCGAATTCATTCTGCTCCTTACCGTCATCACAACAAGACAGTCCTGAGGTCTTCAGACAGCTATGCCTAAATGTGTCCATTATTTGACAGTCACATTTTCGCTGCTGCCTGGAAGTGTGATTTCAGTAAGTCTATAATTAGTTGACCTTTTCTCTGTGCTGTGAAGGCTTTTGTTGGGACATACTATGAAGCCATCATATATAATTTACAGGGGACAAAAACAGGAATATGATTCAAACAGGTATTCTGCCTCTTGAGAGCGGTTGCATAGTCATTAGCCTATTCATTTGATTGTGTGAATGAGCACACATTTCTTCAAAAAGTCTGCAACAATCCAAAATGAAAACTCTCACAATAGTATTTAAGTATAGATAGAAGTTTTTGAGAACTGCATTAATCACTTTGGATGATGTGATTATTTTATCATCTGTTCTGATTGCTGTAACGGCATTATCTGCATCATGATGCTTGAGCTTTCTTGTCAACAATCTTCCTGTCTCTTCATCGTTTTCATATAGAATAGTTTTGAACCCAAATAATGCGTATTCTGCCTTTTTATTGTGTATTTCTTGTGCTTCAAAAAGTTTTAATTGTTTCTTTCTGGGTGGGGGGCGTGGCTAAGCGCGTACGTAGGCGGATATCATGTTACCATAGCAACAGAATAGCCACAGCTCGTCTGTGGACTCTGTGCGGTAAGCTAGCTGACTAGCTATCTGTGAATAAACTTCGCTAAAGTGGCCTGCTGATGATTTGTTAGCCCCAGAGCTAGAGCGCTTACTTCAGGACTTTTAAGGTAACCCCGAAGTGTAATGACGGATGATATTCCTGAGTTAATGGCTACTGTTATCCTCCTGTTGCTCAGAAGGTAACGCTAGCGGTCAGAGCTACTGAAAAGATAGGCAGCCTAGTGTTTGACTGACGCAGCAGCGCTTCCGTTTCATTTCAAAATATAAGGACAGTTTGGTAGCATGTTTGGTGTATGTGTTAGGCATATTGGGCATAAGAGCAAATATGTCTTAAGGTACCGTTGAAACTTACAAAATATTATCTGGTGTTTGTAGGTTTTACTCTTGGAAGCAAAACATATTTATACGTGGCAATTTCGCAATAGTGTTTTCCACACCATTCTATATTGTGACGTCTTGGTAAACTGTGTGCGACACACAGGTTTATGGATTAATTTGAATAACTAGCATAACGTATATCTAGCAGTTATTAACAGAAATGTGTAAATGTTTGAAAATACTTTGCACTACAGCAAATGGCAAATGTGAAAATCAACATACTTCTGCAAGCCCCAAACTACCTTACAAAATCTCTCAATTCTCTGAGTTGTTGAGTTAGGAGTAACTTTATAAACTTTTTGAAACGCTGTCTGTGATAAATTCTTAATTATTTTGGCCTTCTTGTAAATTCGGCAACTGTTTTACATGGAGTTTTTTCTGTTCTTGTGTGAAAAACATGGTGTCTGTGTCATAGTTTTAGAGGATGTTTCTGCCCCTTATAGTACTCCTACTTCCCGTGTCCATGCATAGCCCCCCATTGACACTCACTTTTTATTATTTCACCCACACATCTATGATTTGAAGCGACTGCTGTTGCTGATGAGTGTTTTGATAGAAACCTCACATGAGAGCCACTTGCTTTTTGTTTGAATGCAGAAAGTATTCCCAAAGTTGTAACACTGTTATTTTGAAAGGGCGAACCTGACACCGGAAGTTGTAACGCAACTACTAACTACAACTTCTCTCATAATCTTTAGCCATTTTCACTCGGGAGCAAACATTCAAACATCAGGCTAAATCGTTAAATTATTGTACTTCGGTAGTTGTGTCTTCATGAGGGGATACGTTTGAACCCGCACTGAAAAGTATGAATAAGTTCTACGTCTTTATTATTAGCTAGCCAGCTAGCTACCGTCGGTCTGGTATCTTAGCTAGGTTAGTTGGGTAACA
Source organism: Spondyliosoma cantharus (assembly GCA_900302685.1). Classification (NCBI taxonomy): domain Eukaryota; kingdom Metazoa; phylum Chordata; class Actinopteri; order Spariformes; family Sparidae; genus Spondyliosoma; species Spondyliosoma cantharus. Next base: position 42,804 of record OMLP01030322.1, read on the forward strand.
CAGTCCAGGTTAGTCATGCATTTGTCTCGACATTTAGCAGTCTAGTTGTTTTGCTGTTCGTCTCCAGCAGGGTCTGAGCAAGGCAGGATGTCGAATGATCTTGCTGGCGTGTGGGAGGTGGCACTGAGCGATGGAGTCCACAGGATAGAGTTCGAACACGGCACGACCACCGGAAAGAGGGTCATCTTCGTTGATGGAAAGGTAATGTCACACAGCTCCTTATTACTGAGAGGCCAGTACTATTAGCAGCCGTGTCTGATTTCTGATTTTCACGTCATTCTGCAGGAGATCCTGCGACGAGACTGGATGTTCAAGCTTGTGGGGAAGGAGACGTTCAGTGTGGGCAGGTCGGAAACCAAAGCGACCATCAACATCGATGCAGTCAGCGGTTTTGCCTACGAGTACACCTTGGAGATCAACGGGAAGAGCCTGAAGAAGTACATGGAGAACAGGTCAAAGGTCACCAGCACGTGGGTTCTCAACCTGGACGGCACTGACTGCAGGGTGGTCCTGGGTGAGCCTCTCTGTGTTTGTACCTCATTCACCTGCACCTGTACTGTGACTTGTAGGATTGAAGGTATCAGTGTTTTTTTTTTCAGTCAGATTGATTGATTTAAAAAAAATGTGCCACTTTGGCTCTGATGCAGCATCCTCTCACACAATGTGCCACCAAAACACGTCACAATGAATAGCCTTTAAACACTAAATAATATGCATCTGCAAAGTGACTAGTAGGTAAATGTATCATGAATGTGGTGGAGATTATCAGTTATCGGTCGCCTCGATTTCTAATAATCGGTATCAGCCCTGAAAAAGTCACATCGATTGACCCTAGTGACTTGTTGAGGTAGATGAGCATCTACCTTCAATTATTGTGCGTGACTGGGTTTGTTTTTTCACTCAGGTAATCAATCAGGGTAGCCATTGGCTTGATTATTAGCATTGTGTGACTTCTGCCCGTTCAGAAGCGGCCACTGATATTTTGTTGGAGCTGAGGCTAAGCTCTTTAACAGCTCTAAGCCCCACGCTGTCTCTGTCATCTGGGCAAGTTAATCCTTCTTATAATTATACTGCTTACAGCTGATCAGGTGGCATCACACCTGAAGCATGTGCATGACATAAGAACTACTATACATTAGTGTGCAATAAATATCTATAAATATTAATGACTATAAAAATGGCTACATGGACAAAAATGTATTAGTGCATGGGTATATTCATGAATATGCTTCCCTTCATAAATTAGAGTTTTAAACATTGTTCCTCTTATAATTTAGAAGAAAAAAAAAGAAAAAGAAATTATGAGGAGTTAAACATGTTGCAGGGGTGTTGTTTCCTTCTTTGCGGATTTGTTTCACTATTATTACTCAGAGGATTCAAAGTAAATATGAGCTTGATTTAAGACAGGTTTGCGCAAAAAGTTATAAAAAGTGCACGCATCCCAGCAGGCTAAACACGAGGTGCTGACCGGAAGCAAAAATTAAATGTTTATTTTCTCCCATGTGTGTTGTTTTGGGCACAAGACACACCATACAAGTACCTGTGCAGAGGGGCAACCTGACAGGTCATGTCAAGTGATATACACTACTAGACCTTACAAATACAATTACAATGAATCTTGTAAGTTAACCTCATATGTACAGTATTATCTTAACCATCTAAATATGCTATAAGACCACAAATGTACTTGTATCACTTGCAATGTCACACATGGTGGTCATTTATTGGAGCATTATTTAATGTGTGGACTCCTTTCTGTATTGTTCAGTTGGAGGATTGCCAAGCAAAATGTTTGTCTTTCAAATACAGTGATCCTTTCAAAAGGTTGTTCATGAACTGGAACTGAAAATGAAAATGTGTGGACAGTTTGATTTACTTTTTCAACAGTTATTCCACCACAAAGAATTTAATGTTTTTCATCATGTTTGAGAATCTCAAAAACATTTTTTATAGATATATTTTTTTGTTATTAGTCCATGTTCTGCAAATTCTGTCTATTCCTTATTTTTATTTTGTGGTTCTAACTTAAAGTATCATGTGAGCAGAAACTATTATGACATATTTTCAGGATGGGTGTCAAGGAACCCTTGAAGTGATTCAAGACAGATTATACCAATTGTAGCAGTGCTCACTTTTTTGTTGTTGCATTAAACAAGATGATCCGATACACTCAAACATTCTCACACCACGCCTGACAACTTTCAAAACAAACACACTCAAACCCGGTTTGACAATGAACCTGTTTAGCAACAGTTAGCTGGAACTCACATCGCATTCTGTTGTTGCTCAAGGGTTGCGTGTCTCATTGATTCAGTGTGTTTGTTTACTTTCTTTCAGAGAAAGACACCATGGATGTTTGGTGTAATGGACAAAACATAGAGACTGCAGTAAGTGTAACAACAGTAACTGATACTTCCTCATCTCTGAATTAAATTATATGGTAATTTTGGTGTCAAGGGTAATTAAAATCAACAGTAAACACATGTCTCCTTAAGTAAGCACTATAAACACTCGAACTTCCCCTTGTAGAAAGCCTCTATCACCCTGTGGTTCTACAGTTGTCTGCATTCGGAAAGCTCCAGAGCTGAGAATACGAACTAAATGATTCCTTTGTTTTGTCCACACTTTTGCCCGATTTGTGCCTGCAGGGGGAGTTTGTTGACGATGGCACGGAAACACATTTCACACTCGGAGACCACAACTGCTGCGTGAAGGCTGTGAGCAGCGGGAAGAGACGAGACGGGATCATTCACACGCTGCTGGTGGACGGCACAGAGATAGCTGAGTGCACAGAGTGACTGCGTATCTGGCAGCAGAGATCTGGTTTGTACGTGTGACTCTTGGTGTCTGTGAAGAGTAGAGGCATCTCATATAAAGCTGTTGGAAGTCAGGGACCAACTCATATACACTCCTATGTCTGGATGGCAACGCTCGGGAGGGTATATTACCCATACATTGGTTCTGCAAATGTTGTTGTGTAACTAATATAGCACGAGAGAAAGACAAGGCCTGCTGTCTGGGCAGTTGTAGGGGACAGGATGCAGCCATAAATTTCAGGCAGAAAAAAAGGATTTACTGTATGAAAATGTAATTTCACACTGAAAGAATGAGTTGTAAACATGTACTTTATATAGCTATAAATCTGAGGTTTTAAAAGTGGGCGGTGGGCCTCCAAATAGTTCCTAGGGAAACTCATTGAATGGAAATGGAGATATTAGGTAAAGATCATGTTCATATGGCGGCCTTTTTCCTGTGACATCACTCGCAGGGTGGAAAGCTCAAATGTCATGCTGCTTTGTTCCAGGCTGCAAGTCCTATAAATGTAGGGGATCTGACACATTGCTTTAATTTAGCTGCTACCTGATTAATCAGCAACTGCAGAAAGAATAGATGATGACAATCTGTAGTGACATCGGGCCATATTTTAAGGTAAAAACAACAAACTTGATAACCCATTAGCTTCCATTAGACAACAGCTAACATTAGCATTCAAGGTAAGATTAGTAGCATTAGCTAGGAAGTGGTTGAATGCTAACGTTTGATGATTGCCATTTGCTAGATTTGCTACGTGTATACGACATGTAACCTGGAACACATCAGCAAGACTTTATCCCAGGATTCGATCTTAGCACGCTTAATGTGATCGAGTCTTCTAGAATTATGTGAGTTAAGACTTACACACACACAGTAATGTAACATGAGTCTACAACCTAGTGAGCACAGAAAAGCAACAATGACATAATCAGGATCCCACAGTGAACTAAGTAAGCCTTTGTCTAAAGGTGAGGCCCACAGCCTGACTTTGAGAACCCCTGATGTAAACACAGAATTTCAGTGCTGTCATCAATACTGGAGGCCAGATGTGCCATATTTATCCAACTCAGCCTGGCTTTGCCCTGCAGTAGTTAACATGAGCAGCTGGTGTTCTGTAAGTGTTGTTATTTTGTAGAAAACAGCCCCCCACTGTACAATAATGGGGCTCAGTAAACCCGAGACTCATCCTGTTCTCCCTGCTCTCTGTGCTCGCTTTCTTGTATTTTTGTAACGTTGCGCAGGAGGAGATCAAATACCAGGGTACAAGATTATTCCTTGAATGTAGCATCACTCTCACGTGCACTGCTCGGGAGTGATCTTTGTTTTAGTCCTATGTTGACGTGTTAAGTGGTCCTTGTATGATCAGCCAGTTGATTTTACTGTAACATGTAATTAGCTTTTAGCAGGCTGCTGTAGATGTGTCAAAACATCCTCGTCTACAACTAAATGGCTGTAACTTTATAGACAATCACTCTGATGTGACATCATTGCCAGTAGTATATCACAGACACAGCTGAAGTAAATCACTCGCTGATATCCAATAATACTTTGGAGACTGTGTCGTCCTCAGAGATGTGTGAAAGTCTGTTGTGCTGTCAAATGAATGGTTTTCTTTGTACAGGCCAGATGATGATGTGCTTATACAGATTTAAAGATGAACATTTTTATAGTAAGGATTATAACGGAAATAATGAAAATGTCTCCAGTGTATCTCTAATGTTTGTTTACATTTTAAAGAGTGGCATTTACTATTTATTGTGTACTAGTAAAATACAGTGTGGTTTAGCCAATAGAAAAAATAAACACCTTAGGTCCACCCACTTGACAAAGTCTCCATGACAACTGGGAAACTTCATCCACTGGTCACTGCGAGATGCAGCTGAAAACTCCAGTAAACACTACTAAATAGACCTTGAGGAAATATTTTTTTGTGGTCGAACTATATCCAAGGTCAAGGATCAACTTTAATGCTCAATAGACTGTGATTTCAAAGACTTGTGTTACTGCATCATTAAAATTATCTATTTCATATGTCCTATATAAAAGATTTATGTTAATAAATGTCTTTCATTTTGTTTACTGTGGTGGTACATGTTTGTAAAATGTGAACTGTGTGATCAGGTTTTGTTGTTGAGCTTCATAAATGATCTTAATATATAAATTATTAGTAAACAGGGAAACACAAGTATTAAAAATCATGATCTTTGTTTCATATTCTGTGAAGTGTTGTTGGGACTTTAGGTGTATATAGGTGTCATAGTTAGGTGTCAAAAGAAACTGTTCGGATCAGGGGTCCCCAGAACTTTTTCCCTGGAGGGGATTGAACAAGTTTGGCCACAGAGTCCCACTTTGATCTGCCCTGGTCTAGACACTTAAAACAAATGACAAAGAATATGCATCAAACTTTACATGTTTTAATTTTGATATCAGCATCAGGCACAATTTGACATTATCATCCTTTTATGATCATTTTACATTTAGATTATAATCATGTATTTGTAACCATATGTAAATGCAGAACCCATAGCTGTCGACCAAAGATTTCACCTGCTATATAAAGGATTATAATAGTCTTTCTAGAGTAAAAAGGCAAAATCAGCTTAAATGTTGTGTCATCACTAGTATAATATGTTGCTGTTATACTGATTGCATTGTATGATTATATAATAAAGAAAAAGATATAAAATATGAACTGTAATGAAAAAATTCTCAATCAAGCTGCAGCCGTTGTTCAGCTTTAAGAAAAACAAATATCTGACATCTTTGATTTCTCTGCACTCTCACATATTGTTTCAAGGTGGAATGCAATCAGCTATCTCTTTCTGATAGCAAATACAATCTAAAGGAAAGTATTCTTACTTTTGTGTTTGTACCACAACAACACAAGAAGAGGAAACTGAAACAAATCACTGCTCAGACCTCACAGGTGATAATGTACTTGGGCAGAGCTTGATAACCGCTGAATATGACAGAGATGTCAGGTCCGCTCACGCTGTCATACATCTCTAGTGGGTCTCTCCCCACGAGAGGTGGCAGGATGAAATCCCTTTGACCAGCGGTTGAGTTTCCTGTCAGCACCTCAGCCTCCACAAAGTGCAGATACTTCTTGTTTGGCTGCTTCCACACTTCCATGGCCTTTTTCGGGCTGCTGACAAAGTAGATGCCCTCTCCATATGCTGGGTCTTTAGTCAGAGGAAGACACACCAAAATAAATAACTAGATTGTTTATATACGTTATTACTATTTTATTACTGTTTTCTATGTTTTTCCAATTTTAACCCCAGAAAATCATCAAGTACCAGTTGTAAAGAATTTTCATGGCTAAACTCTATTTGTAGTAGTAAGTATAATCATACCATCAGGTGGAGCAAACTCTGCGTGGAATCCTACACGGCTAACTGTGTCAATGAACTGCGCAGGGATGCACTGAAACATTGTTTTAGGTTTGATGCCGCCTTGCTGTTTTTTCTTGAGCTCAAAGAGCTTCTCCAGTGCAGCATTCTCCACTCTGTCCATCTAAAAGTACAGCATATTTGAAGCATATAAGTACACACACTACTCCATTTGAAGAAAATAAAATGTACAATTTGAAACTGCTTATTGAAACCAAGTGAAGACATAAAAAATATAGTTTTCTACAACATCATCATGCATGTAGCGTTTACATATACTGTACCTTCACTGGCTGCAGCCACAATTTTTTGAAGACAGACCTCATGTCTGAGAAAACTCTGCTTGTGTCATCGACTGCCTTCTTTTCAAAGGACACATCCTGAAAGATCAACCTAAAAATGGCACTCTCTTCCTCTTTGACAAACTCCTTCTGGATGTTGATGAGTTGAGCCTCCACCTGCAACCCAGCAACTGCAACATCTACAGTTGACTTCCCTTGTATGATTATGCTTGCACGACCTGTTTCAAATGACTCCTCGATGGAAACGGAATACTTTTCCATTAGTAGGGACAGCTGTGATTGATCTTTTTCGCCAAAGTGCTGAATGAAGTTGTTACAGATTGAGTAAGAACCAGAGGATTCAAAGAGAATGCCTCGGAGCCATGTTTCAGCCTCACGTACTGCTTCACGGGAGGTGCCCTTCAGGCTGATCTGTGGAGTGGGATCTCGGCTGTGATGGAAGTCACCTCTGGCTTCAGGTTCTGGTGGGGAAGAAATCACAATGGGTGGATTTATTGCAGTGATCACATTCTCACGGTTGATTCTGTCAAAGTTATTCCATTATTGTGTGTTCACGCTGTTACAGCCAAGGACCATTGTGAATAAATGCAGAAGATCATCAACAAACAACATTTACATAATCTTATTGTGAAATCCGTGTCTGCACATGATCTATTACCCTGATTAGATTTTGTTTTAGTTCACTATTTACTGTGGAGCAGGCCATGAACACCTGTGGTGGTAATGTAAGAATTATCAGCATTGTGGAAATTAATTCTTGACCAAGCCATGCTGAAATTCTTAGAATAGTAATCCTAAATCCTACACTGTAAATCTAAAGGTTAAATTCGTCAAAAAATTACATTTCTGCATTATCTCTGGGCTTCCAGAGAGTTGGATTACACCTCGCTAACTGTATCAAGCCATTTTATGAATGTTTTTTTGTAATGATTTAAAACAAGTCTCCACCTACTCCTTGTTTAGGAGAAAGCTGCAGAGCTGTTTTGCTGTGAAGCTTCAGAAATGGTATGTGGGTCACGAAAGCTTACCCGACTTTCCATCAGCATAAAAATATAACTTTTATTTTTGTTTTAACTGTTCCTTTAAGTCCATAATCAGTGCTGTGATATAGGATCACTTGAGCACCACTGTACAAGCATGAATTCCCACTAAGCTGATAATTTGTACAATAGCTGTTCAACATTAGCTTTACTGGTTTCTATGGCCACCTCTACAATGAAAAGTGATTTAAAGAATCAGGGAGACAAATCATGTGCAGACATGAGTGTCAAGACAACGTAAAAGTAGTTTAATATCAGATATCATGCCCATTAGTACCTACAATAAAGGAATAATAAGTGAAATATTGTTTTACCAGGTCCAGGTGTGTGGCTGGGATGGGATGGCTTTTGCAGGAAAAATCTAATTTGCTCCTCAAAAGCCTAAAAAGAGAAGATCATTACTTTATTATTTATTTACTCTTTTATGTGAGACAATTCAGGGAGCATACACAACACTATGAGTCATTCAGGTAGAAAGCATTGGCAACTGAACTTGGGCGACCAGAAAAACACAGCCAACAATTCCTAGCAGGTGTAGGGAGCGTCTCCCACCACATTCCACCGTACAAATAGATTTTTAATCAAAACATTACAGGTTTAAGATTTAATTACTGTTACTTGCATTTACCAGATTAAGATCATGTCAGATTAAAGGAGACATATTATGCTGATTTTCAGGTTAACAATTTAATTTTGGGTTACTTCTAGAATGGGTTTACCTGCTTTAATGCTCAAAAAACAATGTGAATGGTCAGCTCACACACGCCTGAGCCAGCTTCGCTCTGTGCTTCCAGTCAACTCTGTCCTGTTTTCAGCTTGCAGTTACTCTCATCTTTTCCGTGAATATAGGCATAAATTATGCAAATGTGTGACATGGTGACTTAGTGTGATGTGAAGAAGTCATGGAATTAAAGGTAGGACCACTGCACGGCATTTCAGGCACTTCGGGAACAGTGTTAACCATGGGAGAGAGGAGCTCCCGTTAGCGCAGACTTTGGCCTTTTTAACTTGTAACACCTTTTACATGTTCAACGACCTATATAACACACTTAAGGAAAAGTAGAAATTGACAAAGCATTATAAATCCCCTTTAAACAAACCTTTAAACAAAAGTCGCTCATTACTACATACAGCTTTGTGTTTTGATTCACCACATGGTATTTTGCCCCCTGATAGACGTAATATTGTGTGACCAACCTTAAATGTGTAGATGTCAGAAGGAAATATGACAAAATATATGTCCATCTTCTCTGAGAATTGTTGGGCAAAAGTTGCCACTGCATTTGTCATTATCTGGGCAACTTCTGTTTTGCTGAACCCGAGGCCTCCAGTGCCGATGGCAGGAAAAGCGATTGACTTGTGGCCCTTTTTGCCTGCCGACCACAAGCATTCTGATACTGATTTGAAAAGAATCTGTAATGAATGATTAAGCAGAAAGATAAATAAATGCAAACAGACATTACAGTAAAACCTTAACAATTTATAGATAGCAATATTTACTTTCTTAACAGCAAGTATTGTAGGCTTTCAGTTGTGTGATTCTTTTGAATGAGCTGTATTTGTATTTGTACTTGCTCTCTAGATAACAAGAAAGTCTAAGCAAATCAACTCATCTATCAGATAGGTTTTTTGAGATGTGACTTACTTGATGAATAAACTTTATTAATCTACATATTTGGATATGCAAGACAATGAACATTATATAATGTCCCTTTGTTTAAATTTCCCATAACAGTTCAACGTACTGTACCTCCTGCATTGTTTCTTTCCCTCTTTCAGTACAAAAAGTGTGATACACCTCTTTACACTGCAGCTTGTAGGCTTGTGTGATGATGACAGATCCCTTCATATGAGCAGTATAAATATCAGTTTGCAAACTATGACCAGCTTTGCTCAAAATAGCACTTGAGATTTGTCCCTTTCTCAGGTCTCGGTCGAATGCCGTGTTTACGATGACATCTGTCTGAAAGGATACAAACACAAGGATGTCAGATAAAAAAAAAAAAAAAAAGGTAACAGACAAGAAAAAAAGCTTATTAGTGTATATTTGGAAGCTATCATCTTGTTGGAGTTCAACACACACACACTAAAGAGAGTTTTTGGACAACTCATTTTAACAGTGTCTTGTTCCGGTCGCAGCCGTCATGGCAGTCGAGAAGTATCGATCTCCGAATGCAATGTAACTTGGAGGTCAGTTAAGGTGAACACTACTGTCTTCAGGCAACAACTATCCACGCAATATCTACGTGACTTTTCCGGCTATTGGTTTTAGTATTGTTTCTTATATGAGGCTCCTTTTTCAACTTCAAGGTCAGTATTGACAAAACAATGAATTATCCGTGCATTTATATGGAACTACGCTTTAGGAGCGTTCCACCTCAACTGTCCTCCATGTTACGTTGCATTCAGAGATCGATACGTCTCACTGGCAGGACGGTGGCGAACCGAACAAGCATATCCTAACGTGAGTTGTCACAATGTTCTCAATGCTCGTGTTCATGTGTAGAGACCCTGGTGATACTACGAGTAAAGTTTCATGTTGTGTCGAGCCTTCATAGTGTTTTAAAAATACCGATTTATGATGCTATCGCTAATTTGCCCCTTGCACTCCCATTTAAAATGAGTTTGACCCCAAAACGAAAACACGGTAAATCTCAAAAGTGCCTCTTTCGCTGTAATTATGCATTTACACGAAGGTTTGACTCATATACATTCCCAAAAAAATCCCAGGTTGCTTTTTGGCGAGAGTTTCACTTTAACTAAAAATGCTTGTTCACACAAGCAGCTATTGACAGATTCTTACCTGCTGTTCCTCAATTTTACCCTTCTTCAGTGTCAGGCTGACATTTCCTATCTGGAAAGTAGTTGTTGAGGTTTTGGCGTCACCTCCTTTCATGCCTCCTGCTGCCCGGCTGTATGACATGGACTGTTGGGAGCCTAAGATCTGACAGCAGGCCCTCTCCATTTCTTTGACTGTAGGCTCATCATGGTTCACAAGCCAGATCTCATTAGGACAATGTCCTGACGCCTTTTCATAGTATTGTTTCACAGCTGTCACTATGGTGTCTGCACATTGTGGCAGGGGGTAGTGGAACAGTCCAGAGCTTATAGCAGGAATGGCAACACTCGTCAGCTGGTTTTCTTTAACTCTGTCAAGAATGCTGTGAATGGCCATCTTCAACAGCTTTTCAGCCTGAGTGACTTCATACTTATTGGCATATGGTGAAAGACATGGGCCAACGGCATGAATTATCATTTTACATGGTAGTGACCCAGCTCTAGTGACAACTGCATTGCCTGTTTTCACGACACCAAATGCAGAGATGTAATCGTTACTCTCATTTTGGATTTGTTGACCACCCGCCTTGGACAGAGCAAAAGCAAGGCCGCCATAATGCTGAAGATTCTCGTTAGCAGCATTCACAACAGCATCCGCCGGGCAATTGGTGAGATCAGCCTTCCACACCGACACCTTGACACCTGCTGGAAGCGTGAACTCAAACCTTTTCTCTGGGGCAACAGTTGGCTTTTTCTGCTGTGCGAAATCCACTCCATAGAAAGTAGCGTCACACCCAAATTTGCTGCGAATGACATCACTCAGAGCAGATCCACATCGTCTCACAACGTCGACCGAGGGCCCATGAAGATCCAGCTTACTCTGCATGATTCCTAAACAGCTACAGAAACATGTTGAGTGAGTAAATTGTACAATTGTGAATATATTTGACACTTGGTGGTATAACTCTTCAGACATCTGTTCGACTAAACATTTTCATTGTTCCCATTTGGTCTGATTAAAAAAAAAAAAAAAAAAGTATCCTATAAATATACTTTTCAAAAGACCTCTGTGTTGAGACATTTGCCTTTAAACAAATATTAGCCAATAATCATATTTTGAAGTGTAAAGCTTATAGTTTTGTAAATATTATTATAATCTGGTTAAAAGGATTCGTAACATCTCTTATACTGCTGATGCATGATGTCCAGCTGTGGACATTTATGTAACTCCTTCAAAATAAGTTGAAAAATTAAGTTAATGGCATGATTTTTCAGTTGTTTAAAAGTAAAAACAAACATAGAAATAAATTCAAAACTATTACATTAATGAAACTGTTCTCAGAGGAACATAAGGTCCGCAGAACTGTGAGCTAGAAGAGGTGGCAGGTTGAAGTCAAACAGTATAAAACTGTATAGTTTGATTATTTTGTTTGTTTAGGAATAAAATCAGTCAATGAGTATCTTTCTCTTTACTTTACTTTCTGTTTTGCTTCTGATTAAAATGTCTTCCCCATAACTACATAGTGCACCTTTAAGTACCAGGAAACCATTTACATGTTTTACTGGTGTAAATATTAACATCTAGTACTGAAATGCACATTACTATCCAGTCTGAAATATGAAACAATGCACTGGAAGATAACTTTACTAGCATACAAGGGATTTACAGTGTACTTAACCATACACTTCCTCGTCCTTTCCCTACAGTAGAGGGAGGCAGAGACAGTATAGAATAAATATGTTATCCGACCTGTCTCCAGAGTTCAATGTGTTCATGTGATGTACAGATTATGTACTGAGCACTCAGGGTACAAGGTTAGCTTATTTATCATTTTACAACACAGCTGTAAAAGGAAATGCAAGGTGTAACGTTAGTCTAGTACCTGTCCTGCTTGGCTGTTAGTAACGTTAGACAAGAAAGTAATTAAGCTTGACTTTTTTTGTACAAATGAGCAGATGTACATGAGCATTTTACACAGATAAACAAAAACTATATGTACAGTTGTCTTCTTGTGGACTTTTCACCAACTGTGAGCTGCTTTAGCATATTAAAAAAATAAATAATTAAACACTGGGGCACTCAAAATATGATTGTGATAAGTAAAAGGGTGCAAAAGACGCAGATAGGTGACATTATATGTATCGCTTGCAGTGCTAGCAAGTTTGTTTTGACTCGCCAGACATTTTAATCATCGTGAGATTAATAAAACCGCCATTTTAAAAACAAATCGGACGGTTAGTTAACGTTACAGTTAATGAGCGCGTGCAACCTGACTCACCATTTTACGAGACGGCAAAACATTTAAGCTAATGTTAGTTTTAAGTGACGAACACAGTTTGCTAACGTGTTTTTCGACAAAGTATATACATTTCAGTTTATAAGTGTAAAGCAAGTTCATTGTGCGGAGATGTTCGTATACTCACCGAGCACACGGGAAAGTGAAAGAGCAAGGAAACGGAGCGGACCTCTCCTCAAACTGCCAATCAGAATGTTAGCCAAGTTTAATGCCGGTGACACATTTAACTCGCTACTCGGTCGATTGTTTCATATGTAAGTTATGTGTCTGTATCTGCAGCCCATTCTGCGTCACCACCTCTTCTTGGGCTGTTCCCGACGATGAACGCCATAAACACTTTCAGCGGGGCATTTCCTAGGAATCAAAAGTGAAAGTAAATCGGAGCAGCGCTCGTCGGACCGGCAACGATGGCGGACGCGTATTCGTATGCTCTGCTCGTCGAGCTCGGAGAGAACAGCGTCCCAAAACTGAAGAATAAGTTAGTGAAGTACTTTCAAAGTAAGAAATCCAACGGTGGCGACTGTGAAGTTGAGTACGTGAACGGCAGCAGGACGGCGGTGCTCCGCTTCCGCTCAGAGCAGGGTGAGTTCTGCCCGGTAAACTAGACCGTACGTGTACATTTGTCATTTAAAAAAGAAGAAACGCTAAAAGTAACAACACTCCAATTTTATCAATCGATTTTTTTTTTCCCCCAGACCAGAAAAATGTTTTGGGGAAAGCGGCGCATCAGATCCCTTTGGAAAAAGGCGTGTTGAAGATGACGGTCCGCTTGATAACAGACGAGACAACAACCCAGGTGAGTGTTTTTAGTTTTAAAGTTTATACGCAGCAAAAACAAAATGGCAGTGGCTGTGGCGTGTGTGTGAGTGCAGATTATTTTCGAGACCCCACCTAGAAATTCCTTTAGTTTCACTTATAATGTGCCAACCGTGGCAGGGCCTATGTGGAGAGGTCACAGATGTAACAAACTTTTCACAGTCATTCCTCTGTTAACGTTGTATTATTCACTTTCTGTCCTCATTTCAGAGGAAGTAGCATTTCTCATTTGCTGGGGGTCACTGACTCTGATGAGACTGTAGTTCTTATCAGTGTGAGATCAGCTGTAAGAGAGAATTTAAAAAACAAACAAACAAACAAGAAAAACTGTCTCTGTACAGTTTCCTTATCAAACTGGCAGTCATGTGAATAATCATAAACCTCAGGCGTTGCTGCACATTGTGATTTATGGCCCTCTCCTTTCCGGGTGTTTGGACACCAT
>OMLP01030334.1:0-14904 GCA_900302685.1 Spondyliosoma cantharus
GCCGGTGCACGTGCATGTCATGCCTCCCTATGGCCGGCGCTCCAGTCATAGCGGCATGAGGCTCGAACTCCTTGAGGAAAGTGACACACACACACACACACACACACACATAAAGCCATATTGTGCAACAATCTCTGTGGACTTCCTTGCACCGTTGCTTTTCCTCCCCGAGGGACAGGACTCCGTCTGTCTATGCCGGGGCCACGCCGAACACCGTTAAGAGTCCATTTGCAGATACAGTACGGTGAGCTCAATTTTCAAACTAGCGTGTGAAAACTGTCACATTAGCGTGTTCAATTAGCACAATCAAAACATGTTTTCATAAACTGCTCCCAGCTTATTCGCATTGTGGTGTGATCACAGTTTGTGTAGTTTGGACATTTGCAGTACGTGTGTGTGTGGCAACAAATCATTGGTGTAATTCACAGCTAGGAATTAGTTGTAAAAAAGCTTTAATTATATGATCAGGTGGTGAAACATTCATGCAAGGGAATCACTCCTGACAAATGTGTCTCTAGCTGAAACAGCATGCGCAAAATTCTTTGAGATGTACATTTGTTTACTGAGGAATAACCTGCCGCTGTTTCCTATGTCTTGAATATGATCATGTGAAATGGTTTATGTGCATGTGCGAGTGAATAAGAAAAAGTGAGGGTAAATCATTCGCTCAATCACCGAGCGATCTCTCCCGCACGCCTCTCAGCAACAGGTGCGTCTTTATATTTATCACAAACAAGACGATTTCGACTCGCGTGTTTGATTTATTTGTTTTTTTCCTTCATCTGAAAGTTAATCATATTGCATTGTTACCACGGCGGTGGCGAGCCCGTTGATTTATCTCCCGCTGATTCGCTGCCGGTGAGTTCAGTTCCGAGTGCGCCTTGGGGAGATGGAGTCTGCAGGTAGTGAATCACACTACCTGCTGCTCGATGCACCTTCCCGGCCAATAACGGCTCAAATTCAAACGCGTTGTAATGAGACTGACTTTATTTAGGAAAGCGCAGTGGAACAGTCACGGGGAGTAAATAAAATAAAAATGAGACGGAGGTGCAGCGGCCGCTCAAAGTAGGGTACATTCATCACGAGAGTCTGACCCAATACTGTTCATCAGGCAGACCTGAAAAAGGGGCTCAGGACTAATAACCTAGTGTCACACAGCAAAGATTTACAGGGACCTTTGAGCCAACTTGTAGGAAACTATTATGCAAATTTAGCACATTATCTCGCTTTTCTTGTCTTCTCCATCACCAAAAACTGTCACTAATGCGCTCCGCCTGCTGTGTGGGCTACATACAGACAGCAAAGAGACAAACAAATGCAAGCAAACAGGCAGACATGAGTAACTTCATGGTTTTTTTGTGTGTGTGTGTGTGTGTGTGTGTGTGTGTGTTTTTTTCTCTATCTGTCTCTTCCCCTTTCGTTCTATTTGTCTTGCCGGGTCTTTCATCCTCACACGTACAGACACTTTGTCAGACTGATGTATGCTCGCGCAAAACACGCAGCGTAAACAAAAAAAAAAAAAAAGACAGAGAGCAAACAAGAAGACGACTGAAAGACGCTCCGCTCGCTCCTCGCGCAGCCGCGTCTGTGCGGGCAGATATGCACTCGCGGAGGCACGCGGGGAAACAAATAATCATATGGCGGTGAGTAATCAGGTCTGCAGCCCTAATTACACTCGCATTTGGCGTGTAGTCACCCATGAGTAGCCAACCACACCGGGACAAACAAGCCCCTTAGTGTCACATCCCGGCAATAACGAGGGTCCGACCAGGGCAGGGACATAGAGAAAAAGCCGATAATGAGATGTGGAGCTAAAAAATAATGTTTAGGGAGCATATACTGTGTTAACTAGTTGCTTTATTCATTAGTATCATAGTGGCGGCAGTCGTTATAAAGCATGTATTAGTGTTATTCATTATAAAACACCTACTAGTGGTTTGACGCCTAAAGGGGCAAGAAATTCAAACTCCAAATTTTAATATTTACAGTATTAATGAGGTAACGATACAATCTAAGAATGACTTAAAGTTTTTCCATAACTGAGTAAACAAGCTGCTCTCAGGGGAAAATGAGGACCCAGAACAGTGTTTGAGGCTGGGAAGGTGGCAGGGTCCGCCAAATATAAACACAGTAAAACAGTCTGGAATTGGGTCGTCTTTTGAGGCCAGCTCGTTTATTCAGTCATGAAAACTACAAGTTTCATTAAAAGTTATTTCCCACAACTACATAGTGCACCTTTAAGCCGCTGCTTCTATGTGGAGTGGATGTTATTAAAAAAGAGCAAAAAAACTAATCGGGATCAATTACACATAATATGAAATGTAATTTTACGGGAGTTAAATACAATACAACCTTCAATATTAAGCTTTTACTTATCAATTTTATCTATTTAATGTCAGAATAATCTGTCATTGCATCATTTAAAGGTGCAATATGTAAGAATTTTCCACCTGTTGAACTCATACTCCAAGCAAATAGGGGGCGGCATTTCACCAGAGTAACCGCTAACTGCAGCTGCCATTAGCTCGTAAGCTTGGAGCACCGGGGGACTGCTGGTGTTGTTTATTGTCGCATCACCTCTTCAGAGAGGCTAGCTGGATAGCATGCTAACTTCAACCTCTTACATACTGCACCAATAAATTCAAATTGCGATTAGATCTTTCTGTCGACATGTCAGTTGGGAAGAGTTCAATATGCGGCCGTTTTCATGTAAGGAGCATTTGGTTTCAGATAAGAGCGCTGCTGCCTCTGCCTGACAATCAAACGCCACGGCCATCAGTGAGATCTAGGGCCCGGTTTCCTTTGCCTTGTTTCTTCATTTCCTCTGTCCTTTTTTTTTGCATTGGCGACAGTGACCATGCTTTATCAAACGCAATAAACGCTAATGATGCCTGCGCGAGGCCGGTTCTCACTAGTTTCCTCTTGAATGGAAATGGTGGCAAACTGGCTGCCAGCTTCTCCCAGTCAAATCTGAAAGAAGTTCCTTCTGCAATATATCAGGTTATTGATGCTTAGTTAATGGACTAGTGGCTGTAGAATATGGCCATGCAGAATAACGCAAATACATCATTTACAGTGACTAATAAAGAGGCATAATGCCAATAATATGCATGATAGTAAGCTGCTAATTAATGCAGATATATTACCAAATGTATTTAGAAATCACCCATCTTTTTACTGCCCCGTAGCACAAAATAATATATCTGTTCGGCTTGAGAAGGTTAACGATGCATGCCACTGACTCAACAATTACTTCACCATGTGCTCAAGTTATTGGCCTTCAGCACTCAACTCCCGTCCTCCACCGTGAAGCAGATCAAAACAATCTCCGCCTCGCATCCCACCTACTCCTATTTTCTTCTACTCCGCTCTGAGTGTACAAAAGCTGCTGCGAGAGACATTTCAGATACGCAACATAAAAAGCCTTACCGTACAGAAAGCGACAATGCGGCGCCGGTGTTACGCACCGCGATCGCTTCCTCACCCGGCTGAGGGGGTTTCTGTTTGAATGAAGACGTTTTGTTCTCTGATTAGCTGGCCCGCTTGTCTCTGTTGTGACTTCATTGCTTGTTACAGGCCAGTGAAGCGCGAACAGACGGCACGGGTTGGAGGCCGAAGCAGTGCTGGAGGCTTGTGCGGGGAGGGGCGAGTCTCCGTGGTATTGATGCGTTTGTTGGTGATCACTGGTAAAGGTCAGGAGGTCACGCATCGCGGGAAGCCGAGTTGTCAAGTCATTATTGGCTATATTAGGCGCCAAATGTTCCTGTTTTCCTTTTACTTTTCAAATGTATTTTCAGGATATCCACATGAAATAAATAGTTTCACAAGAAAAAAAAAAAAAAAAGAAAGAAATTCCCTTGCGCGTGTACACATGTAAGAAAACATCTTCCAAGAAACAGGGTTGCACTAGTAGCATGTGCATGTATGTCACCCCATTAGCATTGTTTTTCTTACAGCCACTATGAATTATTTAGAAATCTGTTGACTTGTTGCAAAATCACCCCAGAGTAATGTTTTGACTAACAGGGTAGTAAGGCAGCTCATGTAGTGGGGAAGGTTCTTGACATTAGGATGAATAATTAGGATTATCCTAATCAAATATTTACTATCCTTAAAGGTGTTATAGATAACGTTTATCCACTGAATGTAACATTCCGTCTTCCTCCTTCCACTGCATTCACACGACGACGCGATTCGAATCGTCTGCCCTCTTCAAGACGCTGATGTGTAGCTAACGCTGCTTATGTTGGCTAATGTTGCTAACGCCAGCTAGCAAATGTTAATATTGCTAAAACTTCATAATCACGTTTTTTTTTTTTTAGGGAAAATCTATTATTCATTATTATTATTATTATTATTTTATTGTTATTATCTTAAGTTTTTATTTATTCTAATTATTTGTCTACATAAAAAAAACTTCATCAATCATTTTTGGAGCAGAATGCTCAGGTCCAAGACCTGATCTGGTTAAAGGGATGGGGAATAAAACTCGGGACAAGTTTGATTTGGAACTGCAGGCTGGAACAGACTTTCTAAATCTAGAAGGTGGTGGGAGTTAAAATCTGATTTGACATTTGGAGGCCTCTCTCATAGCTACAGCACAACCGCAGGCTGGGCTGGTAGCTAAAACTGAAACTTCATTTTGTCGTTTTTTGTTTTTTTTTGTGTGTTGTGTGCGGGTAGAGCAGAGTGGGAAACTTTCGGAGCCGTGGCAGGAAAAGTTGTTTATCAGAACAAGAGAGTGAGACAATTGACGTGAGCCCTCACTGGGATGATGACAGTTATAGAGACGGGTGAGCAGCAGCAACACATTTGGAGTGAATTACATTATTTGGCAGGAAAATTAATACAAGATATGACTGCCAGGCATTTCTAACAGAGAGGAGCCGGCATCGATTCAACTGATATTTCCTCCCAGATTTGGCCCAATTTAAGCTGTTTGACTAGGAGCATTAATTCAACACAGGCCTTTTACATCATCTTGAGTCACTTCCTGAACACACTGACACATGTATTTACCAACGCAAGTCGTGACTGGAGGATGTGGCAGGTTTGCGCACTAATCATGATGACTATGACCGAGCTCTACCGGGCACAGTGAAAGGAAAGAGAGAGACTGAAGAGATAGAGGACAACAAGACAATGACTTACAAAGACTATATTCTGCATGCTTTGTGAGTTTTATGTTAGCTTGGCTTGTATATTATACTGTATAGTTTAACAATGCCAGTAGGGGTGGACTGGCCATCTGTGGAAATGGGAGTCGGTTGGTTCTTCTGCTTTAGAGTGTCTGGTGAGCCTCTGCTTGTGTGTGTGTGTGTGTGTGTGTGTGTGTGTGTCGCTGTGATTAACATAATTAATCTGTTCTTAAATTTCCAACTTTATTTTGGTGCTGAACTGACGACGACAGACAGATTAAATCAGCGTCACGCTGCCAGAGGAGTTGAGGAAAGTGAACAAAATAAACTTGGAGCGAAACATTGCAGATGTTTATTTTCTGCTGTCTGATGTGTCTATCTGAGCACGTTGTGGCAGACAACCTGAGTGATGTGCTCGTGTTTGGTGGTGTTTTTCATGTGGGCTCTATTCCCTAATGGCCTGGCTTCCCCTGTGCTTACCCGCTCACTCTGTCGATGCCACTTTTTGCTGCCAACGCTGCTCTTCAGTCGCTGCCCTGCATGAATTATCCTTTGCTCTCACCATCGTGCCAGCATACACCTGAGAGAATTTTCCCTGTGAGAGATGTGCTCAGATTTCCTGTCGAGTGGGCTTACGCGGAGTGATAAGATCCACAATTCAAAATGTTACAGTCTCGTACCATTTTAAACACAACACTGTGTCCTACGTGCCTCTGCGTACGAAATCAGTTTAGTTTAGGAATTGGCATTTTGTGCAACAACACCACTGCCGTAAAAAAAAACAAATCCCAGGTCTGTAAGATTTATAAATAGCTTTATTAATCCCTGAAGTGAAATTATGTCACAATTGGTCAGACGTCATCCCACACTGAGGGTTGTGCTTGGAGAAGTTGAGGGAGTGATTTATTGATTACTCGTCCCCGTCTGGAGGCGCAGAGGTGAGGGTGCTGGAGCTGTAGCGCACGGTGGCTGGTAGCGCGGTGCGCCGGTAAGCCGGTGAGCACGGAGAGAGTAGCTGGCTGTAGAGGTGCGGAGGGCTGGACGGCTGAGCAGGAGCACCAAGCACCATAATAACCCACACATATCACAGGACATGACACTGAGGCTGGTACTAGCGATAGCATGCAGAGAGCAGTCAGTCATCATGGCAAGAGGCGGAGCTCCACAACCAACGGTAACTTGTTTTCTTGTCACGTGCTCATATGACGCACATGTGGCATTTTTCATAATAAAGTGCACACAAGAAATCCCTGTTATGTCTCCATAGTAGAACTTTATGTAGGCCTATACACATTTAGGAAATGAGATGGAGTTCTGCCCAAAGTCGAGCACCATAAAAGTAACAAGTAATGTAAAAAGTTACTTTCCATAGAGGGTAACTAAGTAAAGTAAGGCATTACTTTTTTAAGAAGTAACGAGCAAACACTACTTTTTAAAAGTAACTTCCCCAACACTGGTTATAGGTATGTGCTATAAACACAACAACACAAAGTGTTGTCGATCGAAGGATTAGAAGAAGAGCTTGTATTTGTCTCTTTTTTGAGATTGTTGTTGTTGTTTCGGTGCGTGACTTCCTGTCTGCTCTGTGCAGAATTCGGCTGAATTGCTGCATCGCGCTCCGGCATCCACCACAATAGAAGTCCTTCGTATCTGATACGCCACGCCAGAGGACCCGGTAGAGGTTACCGCATAGACTAGAGTGAAACCTATCAGCTCCTCTGCCGTGGCAGTTGGGTGAGACAGCTGCCACATGAAAGACCACTGCTCTCCTCCACAACTGGGTAATATTAGCGACTGTCAGGACATTGTCCAGCTGTGTTTGTGGCACCACAACCAGGCATTTTAAAACCAAAACATGATATTTTCTTGACACGTACCGAATGGCTTTTATGCCTAAAATCTAACCAAACCTCAATCATAACGTCACAAATAAAGCTTTGTGACAACTTAAAGTTTCAACGTATCTGTGGTTTGCTGTGAAATGTACAACGGGTTGTTAATGGACAATACAGAGATCAGATTTGAAACTATCTTGAAGCTAGAAAAGGAGCCGGGCGAGTCAATGCCATTATTAGCCATCACAACAAGTGTTGTGATGACGACCATCGTTATCTCGTACCTGTGATGCCGGTGCCATATCCGTCGCCATGGATACAACTGAACAATGGCAAACATGTGGAGAGCATACAAAGACCTATGAAGAGATTTTTAGATAAGCCGAAAAAGCAACATCTCGAACTCGCAATAACCCCCCAGACTTGACATACTTCATGTTGAGCCTCCATAGCTTCTGGTAATTGTGGAGGCTTAAGTTTGAAGTATCATCAATAGAGAGAAATGTAATGGTTTTAAGCCTTTTTTTTTTTTTCCTGACATCTGTGCAATGTCTTCTCTATTCACAGCAGGGACACAGTGTACAGAACGCTCTGCTACCCACAGCTCCCTTTGGTTGGCAGTGTGTGTTTTGAAGATCAAATACAGAAAATGGGCTCTTGGTCTTTGTCATGGGTGTCAGAAGAGGCACACGGAAGTCACATGAATGGGAGGCGGTTAATGGGAGTTACTTTGCAGGTTTGACTGTATGTAGTAAGATAACCTTCTTTTTTGTCAAGATTCTGGCAGCTGAATTCTGCACAAGAGGATTTTCAGTGGCCACATAAATCAGAAAAGCCAGACATAGAAGTCATAAAAGTCTGATGTTGTAATTCGAATGCACAAAGGAAAGATTCAGCCTTCCAGGAAGCAGTAGCTTTGTTGTGTTACTCAGGATATCAAAAAATTTCACTTCAGATGCTGCTTTAAATCTGTTCCATATAATCACACTGTCAAATGACTTATATATGAGTGTGATACGAATAAAAGAAAATGTATGAATGACTTTACAAAGAGGGAACGTGTCAAGCCTGCAGAAAGAGACCAATTCTGCTCCGATCACTTCCTGTATGAAGATGGAATAAGCTGTCTGTGTGTAAAGTAAAATCGCAGGACTCTGAAGTTGATTATTGAGCTCTATAGACCATTTTACATTCTTGCGGTTGACTGAGCATGTGAGGCGGAACGCGAAGTGTGGGTGGCATTGGTCTCTAGGACGGATAAAAAACAATGAAAGTTAAAGAAATATTAAATCGATAACCATATGTACCTGGGCGGCCATTTATATACCTGGGCGGACCGCCGAAGTCAAGCGTACGTGTGGGAAACACTGCTTCCTGCCCAGCAACGGCAAACAACACAGTAAAAACTGTGAATTTGGCAACTCCAGACACTGAGGAGAGACGTGTCATGACCCACGTCGTGGCAACCCCTCCTTTTCCTCTGTTTGTTGTCTGTTTCTCCCTCGCCTGTCTGTTTCTCTGTGTGTGGGCGTGGCTAACTCTCTCTTGCAGGCAGCACCAGGTGAAGCCATTTCCATAATCAGACTCTCTCCATAAAACCTGTTGCTCGCCCACCAACAGTTTCCTGTCGCCGGCGTTCGTGCTCCCTCTCTCCGCCTGCCTGTCTAGGCGTCTGGCCATCACCGGTTCCACCGTGAGTCCTCCATCCGCGGAACGAGTCAACCGGCTGGATGCCGACCGCATGTTACGCGGCTCCGCCATTACACAGGAGGACAGCGAACAAAGAGACGCCGTCACCTCACGGGATTTCGGGATTCGCCAACACGTCACCCCTGCTGCACCGAGTTCCTCTTGTCACAATAAATATCACTTTAAACTGTTCCTCTGTGTTCTGACACACACATTCACCATGTCAACATCCCTTGATAATGTTAATGTTGTGTTACCGGCTTGTTGCAATTTCCCCAACCGGTCAAACAATCAGTCAATGCAGATTCACACCATGAAGGCAGTCAAATACCAATTTAGCATTAAAAGCCATGCTCGGGTCAAGAAGTAATAAGGCTGAGATTGTGTCAGGATCAATAACTAGCTAGCTGAAGATCAGCCCACTATAAGTAGAAACACAAAAGGGAGGTGCTGGCATGTGAGAACCCTGCGCATGTTCTATAATGTGGCTGCAACTGGAGCTGCAGAAAGGGCAGCTTGTGGCAAGGGCTAATGAAATTAGAGCTCGTTGTCAAGCCGAGGCTGACACTGCAAGCTGCTGCTGTAAAGGCTGCGCTGCAAGAGATTGGGTGTTTGCTTGGGGCACGGCTGATTGACAAACAAACCACAGTACATAATTCTTATGCTCTGAGATAATAAGACCCATATTGCAACAATTGCACAATATTATTGGTCGTACATGTCCAACTGTTTTGGACCAATTCTGTGCAATCTGTGATTATGGAGCATGTCCGGCCATGACTAAGCTAAGCTTCATGAGCTTTGCTGGCCCGAAGGAGAGACTGAGTTGGCTAGCCTAGTGCGGCCACGGAGGTGTGAGTATGGGCATCTATTATTCAAGACATAATTATGCAGTGGGCCGCTTTGTCAGCCAGTCAATCAGAACCCAGCTTTTCATTAGGCTGCCTGTCATTGCACTGCGCTGGAGGCATGCCTCTCACATAGACACGACAATCAGCCAACCGCACACATATGCCGGCGAACACAAACAGACACAGACACACACGTACACACGCACCACTCTCCGGCAATATATCATCACGGAAACAAGAGGAAGCTTCAAGACAAAAGTCGTGGGATGACAATTGTTCCCTCCTCTCATTCTCCTACTTTTTCGTCCACAAGGCCCCTGCTGAGACTCAATTTAAATGTCAAATGAGACTGATTGGATTATGGTAGAGTGAAATCTGAGAAAGGCAGGGTAAGACGGATGAGTTAGACGCAAAGGAGGTTCTGAGGGAGGCCAAATAGGAGGAGGCCCTTAAATACAGAGGAGCCCAGCACCTTACACACAGGACACACACTGAATCTTCCTTGATTGCATTAGATTTCTGACAGCAACTGAACCCTGCCTGGTGTGGAGTGGGTAACCCTGTGGATGATGGACCACACTGGTTTCAAGCTTATTAAAACTTTTATTATACACTATAAGGAAGAGGGTGATAAAGTGAAATCACTGGCTTAAATTTTCTTTAAGAATGTAGCTTGTGGTGCGCTGCTGTCATACGTACAGTGCAAATGACTGCCGCGCACTCGTTCTCGTTAGTTATACGAAAATAGGGCACAGGTTGCTCGAAGCCAGGCTGAGCGTTCTCGATTAAGGGAGCAAGACATATTGTAGTTTCCCCTTTGATTGTGTTTCAACATTTGTAAGTGTGAAACCACTGGATATGTTTAACACGACAAGATAGCAGGGCATTACTACACAGATTGGGTGATCTTTTCTGTGATCTATTCCTAAACATAACCAAGTGTTTTTTATGCCTTAACCTAACCAGACTATGAACAAAACATGTAAATCAGAGCTTAAAGAAACATAAAGTTGCAACATAAAGAAATATTTGAACATATCCGTGGTTTGTAGAAACATACATTGCTAACATTTATTCTGGGTTGTTCAGTGCTGTCTAGATCTATTTCTTTAGATCAGCCACCGACCTTTTAAAGACTGAGAGCTACCTCTAGTTAACCGATTGCTGATGACTCTCGAACTAATTGAAAAAAGTATAAAATGCCAGCCAGGTAGGCTATATGTGTGGGAAACACTGTAAACTGTGATAGGTTACCTGTTTTAAGAGACTCGTGCGCTCAATGCTGGAGACCAGCCCGGCATCGCGTTGGCGACCCCTGTTCTAGAGGTACAATCACTTAAATAATGAATTTAACTTACCAGTTTACCAAGTGTATTTCAGTTTTACCACACCCGTATCACTGATGTGTGTGGACAGAGCTGTGCCCTGTAAAGACGCCAAAACATGATGGCGTCTACTCACAGTACACCATTATCCGTATCTGTACAACCAACTACATTATCCGTATCTCTTCTCTGAATAGGCGGACTTAACCTGAAATGGATATTGATCAGAGGTTGCTTTTGCTGTAAACTATTACAGCCTCAGAATTTAACCAATTACTCAAAGCGTGAGTCAATTATTGATAGATGACAATTTTATATAAGCTCAGATGAGCAGCACATTTGTCAGCCATCCACTGAGGACTTCAAGTACATACACTAACACATTTGCTCAGATGATGCTGTACATTATCTGTACCAGATACCCGTTTGAGCTGAGTACCTGCTCAACCCTACGGTGTGCTGACACGGTAAGTAGTAGACGATGTAAAAAAAAAAAATAATAAATAAATAAACAATATATTGTTTCTGATACATAACTGTAAAAGTAAACAACAGGGCTTTATAGTGTTGCATAAACCTTACTGGAGAACATTCTGTTCCTGGGGACACGAGAAAGAACGAATTGTCAAAGACAGCTCTCCCGCACACTCTCCGTCTCTCTCTCTCTCTCTCGTGAAAATGCCAAGAGAACGTGGTACGACTGAAAGGGCAGGGAAGAGATAGGAGAGAGGCAGACAAAGGGTCAGAGTCATGGTGAGAGGAGGACTAAAGAAGAAGGAGGGCAAGACGATTTAACGATATGCATGGAAAAGAGAGGTTAGGAGGTTAGAAGTTGATGACTATCCTACGCTCTGGCAGCAAACAGTCGGATGAAGACGCTGAGGGCATGAACTCCTGCGGTGTGCATGTGTTTGGGAGTAAAAGCGATCTAATGAATATGCATGCCTGCGTCTTGTACATGCATGCTTGTGTGCCGCTCGCTTGTGAAGACGTCTCATTAGCAAAATGTGACGGGTCGTGCGGGTTGGAGGAGGAGGGGGGGGGGTCTGCGTTGTAAACCTCGGGATCAAATCCACCGGCAGGTACTTAAGAATGGAAAAAAAAAAAAAATCAGCTCCACTCCACTCCAGAGGGGAGCGGCGCGCAGTAATGATGTTGACTCAAGTCTGATCCATGTGTGCACTTCCTCCTCGCTCGACGTGCCCAGAGAGGGAGGTTTGTGGATGTTTCATTTTGAGGAGGAGTGTGCATAATGAGCAGAGTGACAGGGGACGTCAGCGGGAGCTACAGCACGCCGAGGCCGCCAGGAAATGTTTGAATAATGTTGCCTAATTGGTGCCCGATATGTTCGGGAGCAAACAAGAGTAAAGAGAGCGGTTAGCTATACTTAGCAACAGTTTAGTCAGTCACAGGGCGGCTCGTAGCTTCTGATTGGACCGCTTGTGTCCGCGAGTGCAAACAACAAATTGAGCTCGTGTTGGAGCCCATTTTTTATTCCACCGAGCTTGAAAAAAAAAAAAGCTCCATCTGAATTATGTTGCACTGTCTGTATTTGCGTCACAAATCAAAGCGCCCTCGCATCAGTGAACTTCCTCCCTCTCTCTCCCGGTCTTTCCCCGACTCCCCCCCCTCCGCCTCTGAAGAGCGGCAAATGAACAATGAATTATGAATCTTTGGCTGCTAAACAGTTGTTCAAATCGTCGACAGATTTATTTAATCAGTGGAAGGCAGAGCCAACAACACATGAGCCGGCTGCCTGCAGGTGTGTGTGGATGCTAATCACGGGTGTATTTAGAAAGCAGGAAAAGCAGCTTCATTAGCCGAGATGTTTGACAAAGGGAGCGGCGTGGGAGGAGGGGACGCGGCGGGAAGACCTGGGAGAGACTGGTAGAAGAAAAGGAAGCGGTGATGGTGTAGGAGTGACGAGACGGAAAAGAGAGAGAGAGAGAGGAAGATCGAACGTCTTCGTCACAAAATCCACCAACTCTTAGATTTTTTGCCTGGTTTTGTTTTCATGCCTTACTAACTCTCATGTCATTTCAGAGCCTGCCTCTCCCTCCTGCCCTGCATTACCTGCTGGTTTGGTTCACCTGGCCTGCCCCACCGCCATACTCACCTGCTCCTCATCAACTAGTCAGCCCCACAGTATATCTACCAGTCTTTTCCTCTCAGTTCTTCGCCAGATTGTCTTGTGTGCTATTGCCAAGCTCTCCAGCGTACCACAGCCTGTTTTTTTGACCTCTGCCTGAATTTGTTTAAGCAAACGGAACTTTCCCTGCCACCTTGACTGTCTCGTGTCGCGCTTTTGGGTTCCACCTTGCCAGAACCAGTGATCGTTACAGTCTAGACAGATTTTGATTACAACATTTGAACGAGGTTCGACCGTAGGACGAAAAAAAGCATTTAAAACTGAAAGACAGGAACACTTCCTTCCACTTAGTATTCGTCTTTGTCATGTAGCAACAAAGGAGCAAAAAACAATATACAAATAAAGATTTTTATTAAAGAAATTACTTGGACATCTCACTACAACCGCTTAAAATCACATTTTAAATCAAAGTGAATTATTGTTATTGCACATAAAAAGACCAATCAAAGTCTGCGATAACCTGGAAGTCCTCACAGCGGGTTGACTTGAAACGAGATCCCTGAGAAGATCTTACCCAGATTATCAAAAGATAACAATGTTTATTTAAAAAAAAAATCTAATTCAATCAAAGTTGGACTTCATGTTTTTTTTTTTTTGTTTGTTTTTTCTGGCTGAGCTGCATAAACCACAAACGAGTGATGGGAAAAGATGTGCATGTTGTGTAGGAGAAACATGTCTTCAGACGTCTGGCAGACCAGCCTGCAGCCACCTGCCACCAAGCTAATTAAAGCTATCATAATGTCCTCACATATTTTTTTTTTCCCCATCAATTTCTCTCGCTTGCTCACTGAAATGTCAGGCGACTGCGTTTTTGCCCTTGGTTTGGATTAACAGGGGGATTTGGTTCGCCAAACCTCCAACTTCTCAGGAACAATCCCATTATGAGTCAGAAAAAGGTTTTGTTTCATGGATAATGTCACCTTCCAATTTCTTGAAACGCTCGCATGACTTCCATTACATTTTACGCGTTTGCTGGTCTCCTTTCTCAGTGTTTTTGGAAAAAAAAAAAGGCGCACTTACCGCTGTTTATTTTTACTGCTATTTAGCGATGCAAAATTGTTCTTATCGAGGCACTAAAGCGAAAACGGAAAAAAAGCAATCACAGGAACAAGAACAAAAGAGAAGCGAGAATGAGTCAGCGGCAAGGACGAGGGCCCCCGACTGCCTCTCCACCTGATAATGCTTTTGATCTGATGTGTCACAAGATGATGCACAGCTGACAATTACCTCTCCACTGCAGCACTCAGGGGAAAAAAAAAAATAAAAAAAGCACTCGCGCCGCTCTTGCCGGCCCACATGCGCTCAGTCAGGCACATGCACATAAAAAGAACCAAAAAAAAAACCAAGCGTTCTGCCATTTGCCAGGACCGCTTGGGCCAGCCTCCAACCTGTTGAACACAAAGCCGAGATAAGATGGATTAAGGCGCCCTGTCTCTCTTTGTATTTGCCAAGCAAAATGTCAACAATACAAGGTGTCCTGGGGAGTGGCTCAAACCAAAATACCTCTCCTCTATCAGTCTGTCAGGCCTCTGATCCCCTTTGACGCCACGTCGTTCCATTAAAACTCTGAAAGGATCCCGGGAGCCCCTTATCTTCCGTCAGCTCCGCCGGGCCGTCATGCGACCGCCAGTGATGAGCCACACGCTGGCGTCTCCCGCTTCAGGGGTGTGCACGCGTGCGCCAGAGCGTGGCACTTAAACGTAACCGCGCGTGTGTTCGTGTGTGTGTAAATATGTGCACTAGCGCAGGTAAGTGGCTGTTGATAGTCCTCCCGGCATCGTGCGCCGCAACCTTGAGTGACGTGCGGTATTAAAAGTGTCAGTGTTGGGTGACATGGCTGTGATAAGGAGCCAGTGAGAGTCATCCTCATTAAACATCAATCCCGCTTGGCTTACAGGCTTGTTGCCTTGGGCGACA
>OMLP01030334.1:14933-38630 GCA_900302685.1 Spondyliosoma cantharus
TGCAACTAATGAAAAAAAAAAAAAAAACAAGAGGGAAAAAAAACAAAAAAACAAACTCTGCTATGCAGCTCCGGCTTCTTCTTCTGTCACCCGGAGGTAAATTGATGTCTTGTTTTGTATACATCTGATGCACATTGATGCATCCTCTCTCTCGCTCGACGGTTCTGCGTATACATATGATATGAGTAGATTAAGCCTAGTTAGAGGTGCACGTGTTCGCTTATTGCGAGTCCCAAATTAAAGCCTACTCGTCTGTCAAGTATCATAGGATTAAAATAGTTTTGTTACCAAACTGCAGATGGAGCTCGAAGGAATTTGTTTCTCGTCTCCCTCCCTCTTACTCGCGTCCACTCGCCTCCGTCAAAACACACACACACGCGCGCACACACACTCTGCGTCGGGGAGAGTGGTATATCAGCGCTCAAACCATTCCAACGTGTCTGCGCAATTATCAGTCATACTTAGAGCATTTAAATAGACGCAGTGTGACTCTGGGTTTTTCTTCTTGCAGAGCCTGCATTGTTGGAAAACAGCTGCATGGATTCAACAGCTTAAAACTACAGATGTGTGTGTGAGATCCTGGTCCTGCGATGAGCTGGCGACTCATCCAGGGAGTTATAGAGATAACTGGGATTGGCTCCAGTAACCCCCGCGACCCCTTGAAAAAGGGGGATAAAAGTGGCGGATAAGCGGAAAAAGAAAATGAGATGAGGGGAGACTTCGTGTGTGTTTGCGCGCAGATCAAAACGGCGTCAAAGGGCAACGCATCTTCTTTTTTTATTTTGTTTAAGTTTCCCGATTCCATACTGCGTGCGCTCACACACACAGCCTCGGGTGAGGCACCGTAACCCTGTCATTCATCATGTACAGTAAACATACGAGAGCTTCTCCGGGTTGCGCGATACAAACAGCTCATTTAGCTGCGAGTGCATGCAGCGCAAATGTTACAAGGATAACGGGAGCTCGCAGTCGGGGATGATGTGAGTACAGCGTTCAACATTATATCATTATGTGCATTCAGGCTTGCTGCATGTTGCGGCCTTGTGTTGCCATGGACCTGAACAGCTCTGAAATGTTTCAGTGGGGGGAAATACTTGGGAGTAGCTTCTTTGCACCGTCAATTGCGGCACAAATGTAATAGCTCCTTAGGAAAGGGCTGGAAGTAGATGTGTATTCCTGCTTGTGCTGCAAAAAATTTCAAATACGGATCTGCATTTCACACATAAAAGTTGAGTTTTGCTTCGCTTTTCATACATGTGGTGTATATACACATGGGTCAGGCATTTTGCAGAAAGCTTTCCTTAATCACCTCTGTATATTTTATGATACATGCATAATGTATAGACACCGTATATATTCCATCTGTAAGAGTAGCTGTAAAAGGTATGTTTTACCACATTGGTTGCGAGCCACAGAAGCTCTCAAACTTGGGCAAAATTTTTAAACCGGGCACCATGCAATTTTTATGATCTCTTACTTTGTCTCTACACACACACACACACAAATGCAACTCACTGTACAGTTCAGCCAGCCAAGTGTGTACGCTCATAGAAAATGCAAGCAAAAGAGCCCTGAGACGTCATATCATCAAGGATGTGGATAAAAAATGCCTGAGCAAACTTATATTACTGTAGTATAAGATGTGTTTCTTTAGTCCGTATTCTGCACGTATCCTGAACGCTTACAGACACGTTACAATGGAGCAGTGCCTCTAATAGTTCAAGCAAGACACGTCAGCAGGACCAGAGGAAGAGGTTTTCTAAAAGGGTTTTTGAGGAGAAGTTATTAGTTGGTGAAAGCTGTAAATATCTGTGTGGTGTTACTTTGCCCAGGCGCAGTGGAAAACACATTCACACTGCAGAACAGCTGGGAGGGGATTGGCCAGGGAATGAAATGTGAGGTGGACGGTGGCGAAGGAAAAGTGGAGGTCTTTGCGAGACCTTCGAGTGACATGGTGGCGCCCTCTAGTGGTATCATTTGACCTCCATGCTAGCGTAAGCGAGCCTTTAAACTGCAACAGTCGTCATCTATAACTTTGTAAAAAACATCATTAACAAATGGTAGATTTATAGGTAATTCAACTAGCTAACAACAACCGATGCTAAATAAACAACTTTATTTAAAGGTGACATGTCAAATAATCATCATGCAGAAATATCAGTTAGGATGTTATGACATCTATATATTGTGTACTGATATTAGCATGCTAACCAGCTAGTCTGCCCCACTCCGAAGCTCATGTGCTGGCGTTGCAAACGGCAACACTCCCCTCGTCCCAGAGCTCCGAGTCTAGACCACTAGCTGCACAGCTAACTTAGCTACAAGCTAATGGCAGCTACAGTTACTCGGTTACTCTGGTGATATGCTGCCCCCTATTTACTTTGAGTATGCATTCGACAGGTGGTCAACTCTTACGTATTGCACCTTTAAGCAATTAAGGTATATAAACATCAGTTGCAACTTCGTAATGGCCAAACAAGGAACGCTACAGACAAGCTATACAGTATTTATTAACCATTACCAAAGCATTAAAATAACAGTTGCAACTGGACAATAAAGCTGTCCTTAATAAGTGGTTTCTAAAGCACTTAACTATTAACTACAATTGAAATAACTGTGAATTTTCCATTGATGGTCAAGTACTGACCCGATAAACTCTATTGCCCTCCATTTCCCAGGATAGACTGTTCAAAAAACTTCATCCCCACTCTAATTCTCTTGAAAGTCAGTCTGGCGGGCCTCATTTTAATGGCAACATATTTTATTCTCTCTGGAAGATAATGCTGGAGTTTGGTGTTGTAAACTGTGAAGTGATATTGATCTTGCAAAATGAGGTGCTCCAACAGAATTCCCAGCAAATTGAAACACCTTTTTTTTTTTTCTTTTTTTTTCATATGCTCATTTTGTCAGGTGCAGGATCAATCAGTTTGGAAAGTGTGTGCTGTGCTACCTTGTCAAAAGCGAATAATGTGCTTGCCTATCGATCACGGAGCCGCAGAATCGTCAGGCATGTCAATTCTCGGAGGGAGAGAACCGCCGGTGTCTGGAAAACTAATCAAGTGCACTTCAAACTGGTTCTCCCACCTCGAGGAACTGGGTGCCAGCTTATCTATCGTCTTGAGTCACTGCTGATTGTCATCCTCATATCCAAAAATCATGCAGCATCTCCCCTCCTCAGCCACTAACAGCTACCATATAACTCCTACTGGTTCACATGGACCTTTCCCCTGGGCGTCTAAGCAGCCAATCGCACCATTTAGCAGCTAGTTTTGTGCCAATTATCATCTGTTTTTTGACTCTCAGTTCGGAGGCCGTATTGGATCCAGTGTTGATGATGAGTCACTGGCCAAAGGGCTGAGACCAATGTGGGTTACGTCCTGCGGTTTGGATCATTTGCATAAGGAAACCAGCAGGGTTTGGCTTTAAAAGATCAGGGTCAGTGGAATAATAGAGATTCACTTTTCTTTTTAATCATTGTGGTGTCCTGAGGCATTGTACAAGACTGTTCTGTAAGAGTTATTGGGAGCACTTAGGCATATGTACTCTGCTCATGCTGAACATTTTGCTGACATTCAGCAATATTGGATCCGAGCTGGATACACTCAACTCCGTCTGGGCCGGTGGTAGATACCACGGATTCTCCTCCCATTGCTCTATGCCTCTCTTTTATCCTTTCTACACACCAGCTGCAACCCAGTTTCACTGATGTCGGAGGCATGAGGGAATCAGCGCTTCATAAAGCGTCAGATCAATCGGTTGTCCGTCCAAGTCGTGGCGAGACTTGACCAACTTTATAAGCACAAATAACTTTGTATCGTCCCTCAATGACTCAACACGGGATGGAGCAAATCATAACTACGTCTGTTTAATCGGCATGGTCTCACTCCAAATGTGTCAAATGCAGTCAGTCTTTCTACATTCAGTGTAAGTGCCTGTCTTGCATCACTAATACTCCTATTATGCAGTAGCATACAGAGCAAGGAAACTCTGAGTCAGGGGGCAGTGGGGTGGCTGGTGGATAACACACTGGATTTTCCTTCCATAATCTGGAGTTCATGTTCCATTTGTAACCAAAAATCCAGACTGATTTGTTTTTAAACTGTTTTTTTTTAAACATAAGTCAACATGCAAATGATATAACATGCGTGAGTGATGTACTTAGATCACTTTATCGCGTTCGTGACATGATCAACATCACTGTAACGTCCGTCACATAAGTTACAAGACTGAACGTAGTTATTTTAACCCAAAGCATGACCGCCTCCTAAACCTTTGTGCTTGCACCTAACAAAACCACGACCCGTTTAACAAAATTAGTAGTAGACATAATGTGTCAGAATGTTGGTCGTCGGTTGTCACATATAAACCTCGCCCGTAGCTGCCAGCAGTTCTTCATGGACAAAAGCTAATGTGCAAAATTTTCATTCCTGATCCCCGAAACAGGCTGAGATGTCCATGTGGAAGCTTTTTTTTTCACGTTAACAGAATAATTTAAAAGTTCAAATGTAATATCCCAAAGTTGAAATATAAATCATTCCATTTATCATCAGCACAGCGAGTCGGCTGTAGCTACCTATCATTAAAACATGAACTGCAGCAAAACATCACAAACTCAACGCTGTGTGCACTGCAGCCATCGCATGTCATCAGCGCTGAGCCTTCTGCCTTGAGAGAGCTTACAAGGCTTGTGTGTGGTTCAATCAATAGCAGGTCCTGCGATAGCCCGCCGGTGATGTACTGAGAGGCATGACAGCCAACCACCTCCTCCCAGGTAACGGTGTGAATCCCTGTATATCCTTAAAATACGATAGCACTGACAAAATAATGAGAAATACTGCACGTCACCAGACTGTTTTTTTACGACCAATTCACTGCATTCATTGATTTCCCGACCGCTGAGAGGAGATGCGCGGAAGTGTAACACAGAGAAACAGAGAAAAACACCTCATAAACTTTAATCCAGTCGTCTTCTTATGAAAGATTTAGTGTCATGTATGTTAAGGGCAATCATTTCACATGATGAATACATACAAAATGGTGTGTGTGTGTGTGTTTGTGGATGAGAAACACGGTCCCTTGATAAATGAACATTTACCCGCATCTTTCACAGCTTGTTCTATTCAATAACATTTTACGAGGCTGTGCCGCTCATGTCACGCGTGTGTCGCACGTTTACGCATATGCTTACACATTTCCCTCGGAGTGCGCTGCACACATACGCTTGGATGGTTGTGTTCTCCTTCCCTCCCTTCGTATGCAATCCACATACGGCCGCATGTTTAAAGGCCATAGTTCATCATCGCTCCACCGGGGAAAGTGATGGCGCGTGAAGTAAAGTTGAGAGGGAAGTGCATATGTGTTTGGTTTGAGAAAAAAAAAAATAATAATAACAATATGAGAAAGGAAAATGAGCAGAGAATCCGGTCGGCTTTCATCTTGAAGTGTTTCGCTTGTTCGCTGTTGTGTGTAGGCTCAACTTTCTATTGGATTTATTTTGCTTTTGCCGGTGTCTGAGTCAAAGACGCTGACATTTTTTTTTCTTTAGTGGACATTTCGGTGACATTTTCAGACTTTCGGAAGTAGACTTTTCTAAGCTTCTGAGGATTGTCATAGTGTCATATTTTCTCTAAAATTTGCAGATTGTGTTTTTGTCATCTGAGCTGCAGAAATATTCATTTAGAACTAATTTAAATCTGAGTACATGCATATCCCATGCAGAAAGCAGGGTGATCATAATTTACGAAACTAAAGAGCAGAGTAACTAGTAACTAAAGTTAGCAAATAAATGTAGTGGCCTAAAAACATAGCAGAAAATGGAATTCCCCATGTAAAGTACTTTGGTCCAGTACTTGTCGCACATGCGACACACATCCTCCGCCACAAAACACCACATTCACCGACTGCGACATCAGTAATCTCGTCTTTCGGCATCAAGGATAAGGAGACTTCCGTAAGACTTTGGGATCATTGTATAACGCAGCTAAACTGGCATTTCCAAATGCAGTAATTTACACACCACTGCTTGACTACAGTGATTCTCTCCCAGATAACATAAAACAAAACCTCTCCCAACTAAACGGCTTAATCAAGTCCCACAATTATGTCATCTCTCATCTGGGAAGAACACATTTTAACGCAGCGGGAGATAACATATACTGGACACCGGAGACAGCCCGGAATATGTGGCAACATTGGAGGACTTTTTTTAGACTAACACCCAATCTGCTGCCCCGCATTGCGGAAAACTATCATCAACCTTTCTCAACACATCCACTTGTCAGCGCATCAACACTCCCTTTTAAGCAGGGGCTTGTCTTTCATTCCAACCAAGACAGCATCCCATACCGCCCGCCAGGATTTGGCCACGGACTTGCGCACTTGCCATCGCCGGCTCAAACTCAGTCCTTACTTTGTTCCACGACCATTCTCCAACAAGAAAACATTTACTCAGGCTTCTGAGTGGGAACCGCCTTCCTCGCACTTACCCACAACCTTGCTCGAACTTCTGCGGAAGGACAGCACAAATCTCTCAACTCTAACCAGCGGAAGAAAAAGCAGCGAGCGACCTTATCAGAACCCAAGGCTTAGTAATAATGCCTGCTTATAAAGGCAGCGCCGTTGTACTTATGGACCGGGTGGACTATGTTTCGGAAGCACTCCGTCAACTTCAGGACACTCAATACTACATCCAACTGTCTGAACCGATGTACACTGAAACAGCAACAATGATCGCCGACGAGCTCAAGTCACTTTTTACATCTGGAATCATAAAGAAGAAACAACTCACTTACCTTTTCGGGCAGTCCCCACCCCGTCCTCGCTATTTTTATCTTCTGCCTAAAATCTTAATCTAATGGCTAAATGGACAGTGCCGCATCTCATTCCACCAGGCCGTCCAATAGTTTCCGATTGCGGCAGTGAAAGCTATGGGGTGGCGGAATATCTTGACCATTTTCTGACTCCGTTATCGATGCGTCACAACAGCTACGTAAAGGACACTCGTGACTCGTTGCCGCCTTGAAACTGACGGATCTTTGCTTCCTCTTCACCATGGATGTCAACAGCTTGTACACCAACATAGAGATACCACTGGGAATAGAATCCGTCCGCAACATCTTTAAACGTTTCCCTGACCCTACCAGACCTGATGAGTTCCTCTTACGTCTACTTGACATCAGCTTGAGCCAGAATGACTTCGTTTTCCAGGATAAATTCTATCTACAGGTCAAAGGGCACAGTGATGGGTAAACGCTTTGCACCTGCTTACACAAATATATACATGGCAGAATGGGAAGAAAGTGTCCTCCAAAAATGCCAATTAACACCATTAATATATCTGCGCTACTTGGATGACATATGGGGATTCTGGACACATTCCAAAGTGGACTCTGACATCTTTGTACAGACGCTCAACACACATCATCCATCCATTCAGGTTGAACCAGAACTTCATTACACTCAAGTCAACTTCCTGGACACAACGGCGTTTAAAGGCCCTGACTTCGCCAACACAGGTACCCTGAATGTGAAACTTTTTGTTAAACCAACCGACACACACGCACTCCTGCATAGAAAAAGTTTCCATCCACGCCATGTCTTTAGCGGCATTTTGAAGTCTCAACTCTTGAGGTTCTCTCGCATCTGCACACGTACCCAAGATCGTGACAATGCAACAAGAGAACTCAAATCACAGAAAGCCTGACAAGCCCCACCTACACATCCACACTGGACACTGATGGAACGTAGAAAACACAAAATGACATTGGATAAAACAACTGGGCACATATCATCCACAGGGCCTGAACGACAGAAGCCCGTGTAGAAGTAGACGGTAAAAACCCTAAACTGGAGTTGCACGCCTCTTTTACATACAATGTTACATGGCAGACCATCCTCATAATATCACTTTACTTTATGTTATTTTATATATTTATTTTTTATTTTAAAAACTACCCTCTCCCACAACTTAATTTTCTTTTTTTGCTTTATCACCCTTACACGACAGTTTTGTACTTATTTGTTGCCTTTACTTAAACACCCTTTCTTAGGAAATCCACTTTTTAATACAACCCGTTCTTGGCAAATTACTATGCCACTACCTATTTTTGTCCATTTGTAGGAACTGCATGATATTTTTATTTACATAGTGTCCTCCATATTTTTCCCCCTTATTTCTAAATAAATATTGTTGTACATATTCTATATATTTTTTACAAAATACATCGAACAATGCTCTTTCACTTTACAGTGTGCAATACTAACACAACTATATCTCATCTCTAATATTTTACTTTTACAATTTTACCTTTATTTCCTTCCTTTTTTACTTAAAGTTATTATTTCTCTATATATTGTTTACCTCTTGAGCAGCCTTCTATTCAAACCCTTAGTTAAAACGTTGGTGTGCTCGAAAGTGGTACAGGAAATGAAGCTGAACTGATCCTTACCATTTTCGTTTTTTTAATACATTTTTTTCCCCTAAATCCTATTGTGGGATACTATCCTATCCCTAAATGTGGAAATCCTCTTCAACAAGAGGTTTTCTCCTAAAGACATTTCAGACACTTTGATCCTTTAGTTTCTATTGAATTTATTTACCCATTTCTCTAATTTTAGCTCTTGAGCACCCTTCAGCTTAATTGTCTTACACAAACACTTTGGGTGCTTAACAATGTTACTGGAAATAAACCATAACCATTTTTTTATTCATATTTTTCACTTTAATCATTACCATATCTTACATATCATTGCTCTCTTTATCCTTGAATATAGAGATTGTTCTTCTCTCTCTCTGCTAACTCTAACCCTTTTTTGGACACTTTGTCTTTCCTTGTCTACAGCCAGCCCTGTCATTTATCCTAACCCCAACCCCTCCCTCTCCAAATGCCTAAACCCAACCAGCAAACTTGTTACCAGCACTGCACCCACAATTTAGGCTAGTGAACATACATTATATTTTTTGGGGATTAGATTTTCACAGCAAGCATCCCCATGTGGCCACTGAATGCCGCTGAGGGCGTGGTTATGATATTTTTCACCCAGAACCCCATTGAGCTAAACAGCTCCCTTACTCATGGTAGAGCTAAAATACCCCTATGCTGTATTAAATCATTATAGTCACATTCTTTATACACTTTAAAACTAACACAACATAATACATCCCACAGACAAACTAATTCACTCAAGAATTACACTGGCTGATCCTGGTTGTTCCAGAGGAGTGGAACTCTGGGGCTGGATGAGACCATCCTCACAGGCCCTGCCCGGCTGGACCACAGCTACCTTGCGGTGTTAACAAAGTGGTCCATGATTGGTCAGGGGGTAAGTATCCCACCCCCCGTGTCCTGACTTTAGGGCAGCACGACGGGAGTGGTGGTTCAGCCGTCAGAACCGTAAACGTCGCCGAGTCTTCTAAGAGGATTAGCCTCACTCACACCACAGCCCATTCTGCGCCACACACGCTTCAAACTGATGTTTCCATTTTTTAACCACAATTGGGCGTCCTTCAAATTGCCATCCTCCTCCAAGTTTCACGTCCCTCAGTCAGACTTGGAGACTGAGCCATGGACGCATTGTTCGCCTTTTTATCAATTCCTTCTACAGTACTATATCTTCATTCACTCAAAAGTCTTCAGACAACAAAAAAACTCTTTACAATCTCTAAAAACAACCTCAAAAGAACACACCCCAAAGACTGCGCATCTTCAGCGGGACCTTCCATGGGTGAGAGTGTTTTGTGAGAAGTGGTCGAAACGCTCAATGATCCCAGGTGTACAACTGAGGATGTGTCTCAGTGAGAGCAAAGGCATCAATCGAAAAAAACCCAACCTCTCCCTCCTTGCATGCCTAAACCCAAACACATAGTCACTTACTCACAACACTGAGCCTACCCTGACCCTTACGCCAACCATACACCTCCTTAAAATACCTATAAACATACCTCAAACTACTTAGTGCAATTTTGGGTTTGGTCTGCCATCAAAATTGAGAATTTTGGATCGCTACCTTTCCCATCCCCCTCCCCATCTTCCTTCCTCTTTCCTCTTCTAATATGGCTCATGATAGCGAGTGGGAGGTGGTCTGGGGACTGACCTGCGCTGGCCGGTGCCTTGCCTCTGTCTCCCACAAAAAACTATGTTGTCGTTGGTCAACATAGGGCGAGACTCCGAGTAGATCTCTACTTCACCTAACCCTTAAATTGAAAGGAAATGTAGGAACACAAGATCTAATTTTGTAAATGTCCTAGAATTGTGGGAACATATGGCTGACCCCCTTTAAACTTTCCTTGACTATCTTTTTTCCTGCTACAAGGCAAACTCACAGAAACAGCCTGGGTCAGCATGAGCATCCTCTTTTTCTCGCCACCTGTTGGAAGTCAAATGAGCGCTCACGTTTGCTCTTGCTCGGTTCAGCAACAAAATAAGACTTGTTTACGGGGAGCTCGGCCCTCGTTTCTCAGTCAAATAAAAGATACACTGAGCGTGAGACACGATCAAGCACTTGCAGATACGCTCAAAATAACCGGCCTGTCCGAATTTCCTCTGATGTTTTTTAAATCAAACAACCAGCTCTCTGATATGTTGCAGTCAACACGGGGTGATTTATGTAAAAGTGCGATTCTGCAGAAAAGCTGCGAAGCAAAACATCGCTGGCCTCTCCGAAAATGAAAAAAAAAGAAGGCAAACTGTACAAGGGTGTCAGAGGCAATAGGGAAAGCTTCATTAGACAGGCATTGTGTTCTCGTGGCAGAAATCGACAGGCATTTGCAAGCAATTCCACCATACCCCAACATGCCATTGCTTCTTATTTGATGGTCCCTGTAGTCTGCACACTGGGACACTATGGACTCGGGATTGATTTTAATCGGGGCTGTCAGTGGATCAATGGAAGTTTATTACCCCCAGAAGGAGCACTGGCAATGAAGCTGTGCCCCCTGGGAGGTGTAGTTTCACCAGCCTTCATCATCCAACCTGCTAACGCCCCTTAGGGAGCATCTTGTATGGGAATTGCGTTTTTTACTGCGTGCGGTAAATCTCATTGTTATTCCTCTGATATGTGATGCTTCGGCCGACATTTGTGTCGCGAAGGGGGAATTGAAAGAAGTGTCACTGCGGAGGACGCGACGCTCTAAATGCACGAGCGCTTTTTTGCGGCGTGTCAAAGGCGACGTGGACGGAAGCGGATACAAGACGAGGGAAGAGAAATGAAGAGCAGAGCGAGGTTGTTTGTTTTGTGCTCCCAGTCCCGTCAGAGTGATGAAACAGTCGCGTTCTCGTCTGGTGTTTGCGTGCAGCAGGCGCTCTTTTGACAAACAACCACGCAGCGGGCGCTTAGAGCGCGGCGTGTTATATTAGAGCCATTTAGAGGCCCTGCTGGAGCCCACTCCCAACTGCTCTCAATACACCGGCCCTCACTTTGCCAAGCTGACTACTACATGGCTGTGATTAATTGCACTTTGTTAATAGGCACTTCCTGCAACAACTGCCTGCTGGAGCAATTTCAGTAGACATGCATATGTGTGTGCTTGGCAGCGGAGGTATATCGCAGCGCGCACGTTCCATCGCACATGATCATATTCACTTGGGGGTTAAACAATTACAAACAGGAGAGGTCTCTCCCCAATATTGTCCTCATTCCTCACTGTCCCCACCACTAGTGTTTGTCCAGTGATATATGAGGTGAACCTAATACTGTTCTCACCAACCCAATGTCCTGATTACAAACAATTATTCATTGTTACTTACAGTAATAAAAGGGTAATGGGGCCTCATAAATCTATGAGCTGGTTCTCCCATTTGCTCCCACAGGG
Organism: Spondyliosoma cantharus; assembly: GCA_900302685.1. NCBI lineage: Eukaryota > Metazoa > Chordata > Actinopteri > Spariformes > Sparidae > Spondyliosoma > Spondyliosoma cantharus. Next base: position 26,743 of record OMLP01030334.1, read on the forward strand.
GTGCTGCCAGCTGTGGCCCCACTTGCAGGGGGGGGGTTGGTGCAAGACTGGTTGAAGAGGACGGCCAAAGCCAATGTCAAACATGTGACCTGCTTCACCGATTTAAGTCCCAGTGAGTGTTGCATAAAAAAAGAAGCACATTATTGTTTTAGTAAATAACTAATTATAAATCTTTCCTGCAATTCGCGTTGTCCATTTAAGGGAAAGTAAGTCGTAAAACATTTGAGGTTATCAACAGAGCTAAAATGCATGCGTGCCAGGCTCTGATTGCGCGCTTTGAATGACTCTGAATAGATGAAAGGGGGCGTGGAAATCAGATTATGGCAAACGATGAAGGGGGGGCGTCGGAATATCTGCAGCAGGGCCGATGTTGTAGAAACATGTGATTAGCACATGTCAGGGGAACGCCCTTTCATGTGCAATGTCAGTGATGAAAAGTGGGGATCAGGGGGAGGCGGGGGAGCGGGCAAAAAGATCTTTATCATCTGATGATGTGGAAGGCCGGCCTTGTCTTTGCAGATTCAAACTTGAATTAAATGAATGCAAAAAAATTGTTCTTTCTCATTCCCACGCTCTTCCTCCCACGCGTCCAACGCGCATCACTCGTATACGCGGAGTCCTGGGCCAGCCTGCGACAGAACGGCAGCGTTGTGTTACCATGACGCTGCTGCGGGCAGTCATCAAGGACAGCTCGTTGAAATTCTGCTCATCCCTTCCCTTTCTCCCTCGCTTTGCCTCTTTCCTCCCAACCCTCTCCCCACTTCCCTGGCCAGGGTGAAGGGGCCTGCCTTTGTTAACAGCATTACATAAGTGTATGAAGACAAGCAACAGAGAGAGAGAGATGGAGACGGAGGGCATGAATGCAAAGACAGAAGGGAGGCAAGATTGAGAAAAAAAAAAAACTAACTCATGTATATATTACACAGATAATCCCTTTGTAAATCACTTACTATGCGTCTTTGTAAAACAGGGATAAAATGATTCCGAGGTCCCCCCCCCCCCACTTCATTCACACACAAATCACGCACATTCATTCCACCGCTAAACCGTCGATGACTGCCAGGAAGCACTTAGCATCGCACTGACCCCAGTGTTTATTGTTAGGATGGACGGGAGGATTATAGAAAACATATAACAGGGGTGCCGATGAAGGGGAAAGAGGGTGCGGAGCGCAGATGGATGAAGGAGGGCGGATACTTAAGTAATTTGTGAAGGCGGACTGATTGAGGGAAAGACCTTTGATGGACTGCGCGTCCAACGCTCCAAGGACAGGTTGAAGTCGAGAGGAGGGGGGGGGTAAGGAATTGTGTGCATGGGAGAGGTTATACGTAGGGGTTGGGGGGAGGTAATGCGATAAGTGGGGCCGTTTGATTCAATCCCATTCCGCGCAAAACACGTGTTTCATTCTGCTTCATTTAGCTCAGCCGAGGCCAGACTCTGTGACTCCCACTTCCACTGAAACACAAGCGATCCATCGCGAACCGGGGAGCACCCGCTCACACGCGTTCACATGAATGCACTCGTCTGCGCCAATGGCATAAATATCCATCAATATAATGCAATAGCCCTAAAATGCCTGCACTGATTTCCATGTGTGACACCCACAAAACACATGCGTGCAGACACAGAGCTGCACCTGCCTCTGACTGGCCCATTAACCATGTTGAGGGGGAGGAAAGTCGGTGGGGGCAGTGAAGTGTCTCTTATTCCGACAATCAATCATACATTAGCCAGATAGCATATCCAACTGAGCAAGCTGCCAGCCAGACAGGGAGACAGAGAGGAGGAAATCACTGCCTAACACCAGGGGCCGAATGGATAAAAGTCTGTGTAGGTCCAACACCAATAATCTGTGTGCAAACAACTGAAGAAATATGCAGCTCAGATTTGTGAAGCTGCGTGTACGCACACATCTGTTCTGTGAAATCCTTTGACCCTGAGCCACGAGTCGTTGGGCCTGTCGATGAAAACAAAGGCACTGTCGACGCCTTCAGCAACGCCGGAGCCACTGTGCCTATTTTTAGCATCTGTCGATCACAAGCACCTGTGAAGCATCATCAGATGTCAGAAAAGTGATCGATAATGATTAGTTTAAAGCAACGGTGGTGAGATTATGAGAAGACTGATGTTTTCAATTTAATCTTTATTCCCGCGCGTCAAACGGAGCGTGACTGTTCGGGATGCTGTTGAGAAGTGACGCTTCCAATTTCAGTTACTGGAGGTAGGGGTTGAAATCTCCCCCTATGGAATGGGACAACCCTCCTGTAACCTGTATCAGTGGAAACATATAACTTGACAGTATATAATAATGTGCAATGAAAACAAGACCGACATTGGTTTGGTCCAGTGCCAATCAACTTGCACCTCACACACCTGTCTCTGTGGAGCGTCTCTCAGCTCGGTGCTGGCGGTGCTGGCGGACCATAGTGAGTAGATATTTTGCAATAGTTAATAGTGCAATAGTTCTTCTCTTGTCACAAAATTTCAGGTTTAAGCGCACAGGACACTTGGTTTTGGGTTAAAAAAACACAGTGTTTTGGCTGAATAGAGCTCCCCGTTGCAGCCGCCTCAAACACCGCTGTAGACGTTCTGCGGTCTCGGTGAAAACACCTGGTTTTGTTGCGACAAACGGGGCTAGAAAATTTTCCCGGGTTGTCCGTTAAAAAAAAACATCTGCCCTCGGTTTGCGCTGATGTTAAATTAGCAGCGCCGAGAGCAGCGACTTTGCTGCTGGACTTGAGTTCAATTCCAGCCGTCATCAAAGGGGGGAAACGCAACGTCGAAGCGCGTCAGTGTGCAGGAGTGTCAGTGTGGTGTCAGCTAGCTAGCTAGCTGAGACAACAGGAAGCTAGTATCAACTGCTTGTTATAATGAAAAAGATCATGATACACTGAGACAACAGAAGAGTGTCCTGAAAAACCTCAGTTCAGATGGTCATGTACACTAATACTTCGCCATACCGCTCTGTCCCAACAAGAATAGGGGCAACGTGTCCCCAACACGTAAAAAAAAAAAAAGGGGTTGGGCTCAGTGTTAGAGGCGAGGGGTGCGTCAGGATTGCGTCCGTGTGTGAAGACGTGTGCAAAGAACTTCCATGGCACCACTATAACCATGACAGGACACCGTCATGAGCAAGAGTAGTTCGTATGATGTGAATGACTGTTTTCATTAAGTTTCACTGGGTCTAGTATGTCACTTTCAACACAATGCTGCCTTGATTCATGTCAGTGTCACAACGTGCTCTTGATTAATGTCAAGCTGTCATAACAGACACATCTCAGTAACGTCCACGTTGCATGATGCGCGTTAAAACTGATGGAATGACACATAATGACAACAGGCATCCAAACATCCGTTAAGAAAGAGAAAAAAAAACAAAAAACAATCTGCCAGCACGAGATTGACAACGAGGAGCGAACGGCGGCTGGCTTTGCTTCGCATTCACTCTGCGCTTGCTTGCCAAAAGGTGTTTCGTTAAATAATCACATGCTGATTAGTGGAGAATGCAGCAAGGTCACATTCCCCGGTATCAAAAAAAAAAAAAAAACGCTCTGCAAAAGTCAACAACAGAAGACGATTGCAACCACAATTCCCCATAACCAAACTTCCAGCATGCATCGGGCCTGTTATTACATATTCTGCAGAGGAAGCCTACGCACAGTGTGCATACAATTCCACTGGATATTGTGAAAACGTATTACAGCGTACAAGGCACATGAATTTCCTCATTAGATACATATTAAACAGGGAGAATTAAAGTAATCAGTATGTTAGACGAGGGTAATACATTCAACGGTGTTACAAAACTGCTATATTTAAACAACGTACAGGTGGATCAACCCTGTTTCATTTTCCCCTTTTTGGCGATATTGCAAGCTACGACGACGGTGAAGGTGTAAAAGAATGGATACTTTGATATCATTCGCTGTGTGCACTCATCATAATTCAGTGTGGACACTAATGAGTACAGTGTAGCTTCTGCTGCACTCGCAGGCAGCAGTGCCCGGGTTGATTTTTATTGACAAACCTGTTCATTTATTCATGTTGCGTTTTTCCCGCCCAGTGAACCTCGTCCAGTAATGACCCTTCAGCCCCGTGGCTATCTCCGTCTACTCTTTATTTTTTACTGGTCCATTGCTATCTCGTGTCAACAGAGGAGCGTTGCTAAATCAAAACGGCGAATCCACATAGATAATTATCAGAGGTATCCATTTAGACAAAGCTAAGTTTGTTTTAGTACGTGCTGTTCACAAAATATCTATTTTTCCTACGCTCCCCATGACATGCGGGTAGCGCGTGTTTTTTTTCCCTTTAAAAATGGTCAGTGTACCTTTTTGACCTTTTCTTACAAGATCACCTGGCAGTACAGCTTCTCTGCCTGTGTAACGTTAAATAATGTTGCTGTCTCCTGCTGTTTTTTTTTTTTTTTCCCATATTGACTGCAAGCAGTAAACAAGAAGAGCAGAGGACACAGTTTATTTTAGGTGAGTTTGTTTTGCTGCTGTCTGGGTTTTTTTCACAGCATGGCTCTGCAGTTGGCGGCCGATCAGGCCCACAACTTCGGTCTAGACTGAAAGACCTCGACAGCCATTATATGGATTGCCATGCAATTTGGTACATACATTTATGGTCCCTGAACGATGAAGCTTACTGACGTTAGTGGTACAGTGTTTTGCTTTCAGCAGCAGATTGATATTTTTGGCTTTCAGAAAAATGTCTCAGCGAGTATTGGATTTATTACCATGAAATCTTTGTGCAAATATCCAGATGACGAATCTAATGTCTTCAGTGATCCCCTGACTTTTCATCCAGAGCCACCAGCAGGTTGACATTTGTGGAATTTAGTAAAACTGACTCAAGACTTATTGAATGGATTGCCATGGAATTGGGTTCACACATTCATGTTTCCCTCAGGATGAATTCTAATACGTTTGGTGATCCGCTGACCTTATTGCAGGTCGAAATGTCAATTTGTTCAATACTTTGGTTTGTGACGAAGCACCTGCAAAGCCAATGACGTTCCCATCAGCCTCAGCTGTGCTTTGTGCTCAGTGCTCAATCCAGCTGTCAGAATAAATGTTGCCACTGTACATTTCTACCACGGACATGGTGACACTTCATGTCAGGAATGGAACCATTTGCATGTATAACTCACTTTTTAATCGGCCTTATTTGAGTGGATTTGACATGCCGTGAAAAATGAGACTCTCCGTCTCTCTTAGTCGACCACGAGCCTGTGGACGATTTGTTTAGGTAGTCTAATGCTGCTGAGCTTTCTAACTTTGTGAAGCGCCTCATCTGCTGAGTGCTTTCTTTCCGCTCCGCTAACAGAGAGAAGCTAACGCTAGCTCAGAAATGGAGTCTTGCAGAAGCAAACTAATGGGAGGCACCAACATAGACGTTCCAGCCTCGTTAAGTTTTCTTTTGTTGCAGCTTTGTACTTCTTCATGTTAAGCTTTCGATGTTAAGCTGTGACCATGGCTTAAGTAAAAAAAAGTGAAAGTAAGCTAATATGTAATCTCAAGGTGATGTGTCATGTTAAAATGTTAAGATGTGTAGGAAACGCGCACATTTTACAAATCTGTGGTTTGCAGAAATGTAAAATGGCAACATTACTCTGGCCACCTGTTTATAGCGCTGGTTAGCAACGTTACCTACGCCAACACGCTAAGCTAAGACGGTGAACGCTGTGAGCTGAGCGCTGCCGTTCTTTAGTAAAGCCTCAGAGTGGTAGTCTTGTTTTCTCCTCAGATCAGCAGTGCTGTATGAAGCGAGGATGCTAATGCCGATCCGAGTAAACAGAAGCGCGGAGGCAAACATATTTAGTTTAGACATTGGCTTCCACATCACAAAGACCATCAGGGACACAAATAGAAGATGTTGGTATAATTCTTGAAACGAGGAAAAGTAGAGGGACATGAGCAAAAAAAATTAAAGGAAACATAATATAATTAAGTCTTTAATTAGAGCATTGGGAAACAACAAAGTGCTACAACAGCCAGTGTGGCCTGTAACTGACTCCTTAAGTTGCTGGAGTCCTACTGGGAGGATAAAACCACATCCTCTGCAGCGATAATATCCAGAACAGTGTGTATTTACTGCCATTAAAGTTAGCTTAAAAGAGGCTGAGTGGACCTGCAGGAGACCACTGCTGGAAACCCAGACTGCTTTCCCATTTCTCCCTATTTCATATCTTTAGTTTGCTCAGCTGTTTCTTTCATTTTGCCCTCGTGTACATATCGGCAGAAAACGCCGCAGTCAGCACGGCAGACAGCAACACATGCCACAGCGAAGGGGATTCATGTTTGCTTTTCTGTTTTCTGACATTTGTATGGATTAAAAAAAAACCAGGAATTTGTTGTTTTTTTTCCCAGTGAATAAACAAAAAAAAAATAAAAAATGTTTCCACTGCTGCGTCAGCGGCCTCCCACAAGGCTGATCAATACACGGCGCCGAGGCATAAAACTCCACTTAATGTCACAAAACAGATGCTTTTATCACACCAACAAGTAAACAAAATGTGTGCGACTGAGGGAAACAGGTGGAGCGCCGCTCATTGAGAAAGAGAAATCACAGAGATCGTCGCTCTTGTGGAATACTGGAGCACATATAAAAAAACTGTTTTTAAACACAGTAACGAGTTCATCAAGTTCAAGATGCAGCAAATGTATAAGTTGGTTACAGAACAGCCAAGCCTGACTAAATGGGTCTTGGGAACTCATGACATGGCTGACTGATCTAATATGTGTAAAGATGTAAAATAATGGAATCTCATCTGCATATCATAAATGAAGTAGCGATGCACAATGCGTGCCTCGTTGCGATTTTCATTTTAGGGATGCATTATTTCTATCCGTGCAACAACGACAGCAGACGGAGGGTTCTTGACTGGGAATTAGTGGCAGCCAGTGTGTTGATGTGTCTCTGACCTGTGAGGCAGTGAATTACTGTGAAGCCTGTTCCGGATTGTGAACCTTGATGCTTGAAGCTTGCTCCTTTTTTTTTCTTTTTTTTTTTTTTCCTGTACCAACCCGGGGAATGAAATAAAATGTCAGAAAAGGCAAAAACTGAGCTCAAAAACATGATTGAATCTCCAAAGGACACAACACACGGAAGCCACCTTTTGGAGGTGAGTGTCAGGAGTGACTTGTCCATGAATTGAGTTGAATAAATGACATGACAACTTACATCACTCGTGTTACATGACGTATTATGCCACCAATGCATCTTGCACGTCGTGAGACTGAATGTGGTTATTTTTCTACTCAAGTGTTATATTTTTCCTAAACCTAGCCAAGTCGTTTTTGTGCCCGACATTGCGAATTGTTTGCCATCTTGGTGTCTGACTAACTAACTACTCGATGCTTGGCTGAGGTGGAAAAGTTGATGTGTCAATGAAACCACATTAAAAGGCAGCACAAATACCGATGCTTTGGGATTGTAGGTTGGGACCGCTGCCCTCCCACAGTATCACTATGACTATGATGAGCTGGGAATGAGGACCCAGGTTTCCTCCATTTGAGGTTTCACTGGCACTCTTTTTTAATTACACCAACCCGCTGTGGCATCTTCTTCTGCAGTGATTTAATGCAAAACCTACTGGAGAGTTATTGCTTATCAACCTTACATCTCAATGGGCTGAACTCTTCATTTTTGCATAATGTTAGTGGATGGAAACGCGCATTAATTAGCATTTTCTTTCGCAGATTTCCTGGAAAAATTCAGTTAAAGTGCGTGCTACACGCACTAATGATACCCACACTGTTTGACGAGTTAAATGTACTTCCCCTACTGCAACATATGCCACAGTCTGGTATGGTCAGGGCCAACAGAGATTTTTAGCGTCGTGTCATAAAATCTGTATCTTAAAGCAAGAGAAACCACAAATAGGCAGCAAGTGGCCTTCAAAAGCTTTCAGCCTTAAAACTGCTTTCCAGACGAAAAAAAAAAAAAAAAAGAAGTGGATGGTAAATATTTAATTTTTACTGCAGTCAACCACCATGTGACAGTGCTGTTTGGACAGGTTCTCTCCTTTGGTTTTCCTGGTGCTCGTGAGGTCATGAAAGTCTCACTTCTGTTGAGACAGTACGCTATTCTCCATCGAATTTATCCGTCTGACCAACAAAAAACATGCAACATATTCTTTTGAATATTTTATGACCGACTGAACATTGCGTATGAATCGCATTCAGTGTGTGCAGTATGTGTTTTTTTTTTTTTTTTCTTTTCTGTGTCACTGAGCACACGCTGCAACTCTTTTTGAGCCCCGGCTATTAAAAGATACCCCATGTATGAATTATGGATGGACTGTTAGAGGCTAAATCTGAGCTAAAATGGAAGTTTCTTTTAAGAACACTGCATGCAGCTGGAGCGTTTAAGTTGTGTTCTTTCTATGGACAAAGTGCCAATGTACCATTGGCGCAGCCTGTGCTCGTTGCTGCCATATACTCGACCCAATTGCCAGAATAAGATGTTTGCAGTTAATGTTTCTGCAAGCGACTGATACGTTCACAGAGCACGTACAACGAGGCGCATTATATTGGTATTTGTACAACACGGCCACGGGTCAAACATATTTCCTCCTCCATTTTTCTGCGATGACAAGTTATTTATGCCATTATCACGAGACAACACCTGGAATAATGATATCATTTTTGACAGAATCCAGATCACTTTAACTGCTTCGCCGGTAAGCTTGCCGAGTGTCTTCCTGGATGATGCGCGCTAATGCGTATGCGATTTACAACAGCGAGATACAAAGCAATTTCCGCCAATTTCAGGCTTTGATTGAAGAGAAAAGCGATGCGACGATCTCTGCTCTTGTTTATCAGACACCGCTGCACACGACACGACGGTTCCTGGAGCGATTTGGGTCTCACGGATATGTAAATGCAAAGTCGCAAACATAAAGAAATGCGAAGATTCAACATATGGTTTGTGGAGATACATATTCTGCTGATCGGGTTGGTTTTAGCGCTCATCTTAACACATCAAGCCAAAATTCAAATTTGTGCGGCAGAATACAGTGAAAAAGCCCCGAAAGTGCACAACATGTGTATCATCATTGATAATTGCTTCTGCTCGTCTTCCTCGCCGCTCTCGCCGTCTTCTCCCCCCTCCCCCTCGCACACAATCACAAACAGCCTTGGGACTTTGGGCCACGGCCTTTACCTTTTAGTGTTTGCGGTGCTTATTGGAGCGTGCTGTCTATGCCATGGCCCAGCTCTCAACAATGGCCTCAGCGAAGATCCCATTTAGTTAAGAGCCCATAGAAGACCTGTCTTGGGGCTAAACACAGAGTAATGCAGAGGGAAGGAAGAGCGAAGTAGACAGAAGGGGAGCGAGGATAAGACGGGAGAGCAGCAGGTAGTAGCGGTTGATGCTTATTGGTTAATTGGGTGGCGAGAGCTGCACCGGACTTTGTCGCCCAGTCGTCTCTCCTTTGGCCCTCGCGCTCTCGTAAAATTAAAGTTTAACAAAAGGAGAGTTCCTCACTCAAAACACGTATTAGTCACTTAGCGCCATGAATACCAGCATTTGTCATCTGCCGCCATGAAAGTCCAACTCTCTCCATCCGAGCAGACCAAGCAATCGCACTCTCATCTTGATCCCCGTTTGGTATTGTCAAAATGATGGAAATGGCAGCAATTCCTCAGTGAGTGTAGCTCTCTAATGGTGATGGGTGTTTTCTGCAGGCATGAAATTGCTAACTCATCTCCTGGAGGGCAGGATCAACCGTCATCACTACTGTCACGCCAGCGCTTATTCATTGCTGCACTCTGCCCACCTTGTGGAGATGGAGTGCAACAAAGCCTCGTATTTCACGGGCCGTAAATGCTCAATTAGGATCACGTCTGGCAAGGAGAGCGGTCACAGGTAAATGCCACTATTATGATGCAGAAGAAGTTGGATGAACTTTGGTGAGGTTTTTCGCTTCTGTGGTGAATTATTAATGTTTAAAAGGCAACCGAGGCCACTGTTTGGAGTTGGTAAATTACGTGTACAGTCATTTTGTTTTGCTGCCAAATGATCCTGGACTCTGGGCTGTATTACAACATGTTATGTATTATCATTAAAAGCACGTTTGTCTTCTGGAGCCCATACAATCATGACAAGTCTCTGTTCTCTTGGACAGCTCGATCACCATCGCGTCAGCTCCCATTCACAGTCCCACACACCCAACATATACATTTAGGCAGTCAACGATTAGCAGCGTGGACATTGTGAAGTATATTATAGAATAAGGAGTAGAAGTGATATTAAGGCAGGAACACACTGGCCCAACCGTTGGACGTCTGAAGCGTTTGGGGAGACTCGGACGAGGTCGGGAACAAATAGATTTGGTGTGTACAGCTGCGTTGGAAGCGTTCGGAGCCGCTGGTGCGAAATAAAATGAAGCAACGGGAAATCAGAGCCTGTTGTGTCAGCATCTTTGCGGAGACCTGCCTCCACCACAAGAACTCCACTACAGAATTATTTCTTAGGTATATATTGTTTTGTTCATGTTCTATGTTTGTGTAGAAGGAATTGAAAACTTTTGCGATGTAGCCCTGTGTTAAATCACTTTGAACCTTGTTAAGCTAGCAGTTGGACCAGCTCTGAGCAAACATGTGGCCCTCAGCGAAGGCGAAGACCCACTGCGTTTAGTTTCCACTCATAATAAAGAAACAAATCTTGTATGCCGGTTGTAATGGCTGTTAATATGATAGCTACGTGCATAACTACTGTTCTATGAACTCTGTGTGATCATCAAATGCAACATCGAGGCACAAAATGGCAGAAAACACCTCAAACCGCGCTGCCTCGAGGTCGTTGGAGGCCATGTCAACTCTTGCAAGTCGTTGCAATAATGTTTCTTTGTGTACGTCACCTTGCACGCAAGGGACGTGCAACAGCCATTTGCCAGTGAAGTTTGGGGCATTATTGCTCAGTCCTGCATCACCTGGAATCCCACAATGCCTTGTCAAGCAAACCACTCGCATCCCATAGAAAATAAGCAAGGGCGATGGTCGCCTTTCACCGGCTTTTTACCAGGAGGGCAACGCTGGGGAGGAAATTGTGAATGGGCTGTTCAAGCTTCAAAAATTGAGCGTTGAGATGATCTTAAAGGGTTTTTCAGGAGCTGCTTATTCAAGGACTCGCAGCTTTTTCATGCCTCAAGGCCACTTGAAGGCCACACGCCAAGACTTTTCATGTATTCATACCATTGATTCTGCCTTCAAGCCAGTCCGAATTGATTCTTAGATTCCAATGCGAGAGAGATGTTTTAATCATTAAACACACTTATTCCTCTACCAGACATAAATCATGTACAGAGGATGTCCTTCAGTCCAGCACAGTCGAGTCAGCTACTGTAGTCGCTGCCGCGCGGCTGCTGAAGTCGTCCCTCCTCTCCACATATCATGCAGAACATGCATTCAGCTGTTTGTTCAAGGAGACGTTACACAAACAAACTCACCTCAGTTCATGTTTCTAATTAACATTTTCAAGAGGGGGGGCGTGAAAGTGTTTGTCGTGATTGATTGTTCTTCCCAATCAATGGAGAAAATCAAAACTATGCAAAAACAGTTCCGGGCGCGCCCCGAAGAATCAGAAGTTAGCCTTAATAGCTGAACTTGAAACTTCCAAACAAATTACTTCTTTCATAGTTTTTTTGTTTTTTTTTAGATCTAAGAATAAGCCGGGGCACGACAGAGCAGTCCGCCCAGCCGAGAGCAAGGTAGACTTAAATCATAGTTTCTTTTTTTTTTTTTTCCCGGACCTGTTTGGCCTACAGTCAGTCATGATGGATGGGGCAACAAAGTATGGTCTGCTGTGGGCTTCAGCTGCTCTTAAATGTATGGGCAGGGGGGCTGGAGAGATGGAACAGACAGAGAGATGAGATGGAG